>PVIU01015805.1:0-47052 GCA_004026605.1 Ondatra zibethicus
GAGTTGGGGAGGGGAGGGATAGGGAGAAAAAGGGAGAAAAGCAGAAAAGGGGAGGGGTGTTGGGAAAGGAAGCGAGGGGAGACAGTGCTTCCACTCTCCTGAAGGGCAGGACTCAGCATCTTCCCACAGCGTCAAGCCATGGAGCTGCCCACAGTTTATCGTCTGCTCTCTCTGTCAGCTTTTCTGGCCTTCGTCCTTTCCCCTTGCTGCTCCTTGGTGGTTCAGCTGCATCATCTTCCATGATCTTCTGGGAGGGCCCCTGCATCTTGTTGATCCCAACCAGCTGAAGGCTGTTCACTATGTCTCCCATCCCTCCATTCCTCTTGCGCCATTTACACCTCCGCAACCTTAGATAACACCTAGGAGCAAGCACCGCCTGTCCCGAAGGGAGGCATGGCCGCCTGCTAGATATCCATGAAGCCACTTATCTTCACTCTGCATCCCTGTGCGCTCTTTTCCCAGCTCCTGGGGCCCCCAGCTTCTTGGCATTCTCAGAAATAACCTCCACCACACTCAACGTGTCCTGGGGGGAGCCATCAGCAGCTAACGGCATCCTACAGGGCTATCGAGTGGTGTATGAGCCCTTAGCACCCGTACAAGGTAAGTCCTTGTCATGGGGAAGGGGGCTACAGTGGACTCTACTCCAGGGTACACAGAGAGGGAATGGGGACATGGCTCAGCTGCTAGTACTTGCAGTGCAAGCGTGAGGGCCTGAGCGAACACCTCAGAGCCCACGTAGAAACTCTAGGGGTGGCGATGCTCAACCCTGGAGCTGGAGAGCTGGAGACAGGTCTGCGGTGGCTAACTAGCCAACTAGCTAAACTGATGGGTTCCAAGTAAAGGGTAAAAGACTCTGGAGCTTGCTGGTGAGTGCCATGTCTGAATACCACAGGTATGGTCATTTGAATGTCTTTGATCCCCATAAGATCACAGGGAGTAGCACTATTAGGAGGTGTGGCCTTGTTGGAGAAGGCTGGAAGACACAGGTCTTTAATCCAGACCTTGAGACCGGAGAGCACACCCTTAATCTGGGCCACACCTTTTGACCTTTTGTTAGAAGTGTGTCACTGTGGGGTTGGGCTTTGAGGTCTTTTTCTCAAGCTTCACTCAGTGTGACAGTCATTCGATTTCCTGTTGCTTGCAAAATATAAGACACCCGGCTACTTCTCCAGCACCATGCCTACCTGCATGTCGCCATGCTCCCTGCCATGATGGACTGAACCTCTGAACTGCAGGTCACCACAATTAAATGTTTTCCTTTATAAGAGTTGTCATGGTGCCTCTTCACAGCAATAAAAAAAACCTAACTAAGAGAACAGGTTAGAAAGCAGGTCCTTGCTCTCCCAAGAATGTGCTCGCGGATAAATAATAGACAGATCACTGGATGGAATGCAGATGGCTTTGGGAAAGCAGATCATGGACCCCGTAGTAATTGAGGGAAGACTGCCGTGGAGATCTGCCTATCATTCTGCCTGGAGGGCTTAGGGGAGGCAATGTGGTGGAAGAGTAGGAAGTGGCAGATTAGGGATGTGGCTTCAAAGGACCAGTAGTCACACACCGGGAACCTGATTGTCAGTCCCGCCTCTGGGTGTTTTTTGAGTTCCGTCTATGGATGAGTCTTCTATCCACTTGTTCCTGTGTCTACTGACTTTGTAGCCTTTCTTCCTCACCCCACGGCATGCCCAGAGACAGGTGCGGCCATCTCTGCATGATGACCCAAGTTCAGACCTCCCCTCTCCTGGTCATATGCAGATAGATGGTAAAACTTAGGAATTATTGAATGTCTAGGAGGAAATAATGCATCAGCAGCTGGCCAGATAATAATGGCTCTCCATTTACCGCTGGGGTCATTTTCCTTTTGAAATAAGCAGTCCCATGGAGCAGGAAGTTGATTTGAAAGGGAACATTCAAACACTCGATTTTATTGCATCGAATCTCCGATGCCTTTGACAAGAAGATTTGCCGTTATTTTATAATCCTCTAAGAAAGACAGAATGCTCACTCACAGTAAACTATGGCCCCAGGCTTTTGCGTCATCAGTTCCGAGCCACATCCCAAACCAGAGTCAGGGAAGTGAGAGAAAGAAAAAGCTAAGGGTGTCTGGGCCGATCAATGAGCTTCCTACCAGCTGTGGGGGTGATCTGTGGATGGAGTTCTAAGAGTCCAAGATGGCACTGGAGGGGACAGAGGACAGTGATGGCTGTGGTCCTTCTGGGTTGCATTCTTGCCGGAGCAAGTAACCTGTCCAGGAGCAGGTGGCTCATACAGGACTACCTTCAAGATCCCAGCAGAGAGTTCCAAAAGACATACCCGTTTTTGTATAGACAGCAGATTGAAGACTTCCCAAAGGCCTTCCTATCTGTTCAGTAGGATTCCATTCCCACATCACACACACACACACACACACTCACGTCACAAGTGTTTCAAGGACAGCAAACAACTGAAGTCATTCAAATGAGTAGTGACTGTCAGCTTTGTGGCACTAATTGACCCAGGTACCCTTCGTAATCAGAGCTGGCTTGAGTATTTCATTTGTCCTCAAACAAACAGCTGACTCTGCCACTTCCTGTGTCCTGGGTTAATGGCTGCCTGGATCCCCAACAATCCTGTGGCACACACCCTGGGAGCCCAAGGCTGCTGTTCCTAGCTGACTCTAGTACCTGCTCTCCAAACAATTGTGGAATTCCTTAGTGGGATCCATGCCACGGGAAACTTGCTGTCTGTTGTGATTCACTCTCTCTGTTCATCCCTCAGACAGTTTTGACTTTCCCATGGCCGCCCTTCCCAGCCAGCTAGCCTCCTGCCTCCTAGACACCCTGTGTTACAGGGCTGGGGGGTACTTTGTCCTCTTTCACGACAATGTGTTCTGCCACAGTTGATCCGTTTAGATATGATCCCATCTGGCCTCATCTCAGTGATGGGCAGTGTTTATGAGCAGTGGCTCTCAAGTTGTGGGTCATGACCCCTTTGGGGGTCTCAAACGACCGTTTCACAGGGATCACCTAAGACTGGAAAACACATAGTTACGTTACAGTTTCTAACACTAGCACAACTACAGTTATGACGTAGCAATGAAAATAATTTAATATTTGGGGTCACTACAATGTGAGGAACTGTATTAAAGGGTTGCAACTTTAGGAAGGTTGAGAACCACTGACTTAGAGTGTACCTGCACAATGCTACTTGTTAGGTTTCAAACCTGAGGTGCCTATTTAATGTATCCAAGCCGACGCTGGCCACCAGGTTCTCCCTGCATCCCTCAGTCCCTACCTGTTACAGGGTCCTCCTGGCTGGCATACCCTTCCCCTACACTCCACATCTCCAGCCCAGTATTCTCCTCCACCACACCTAGGAGCAGACATGACCTTTCCTTTCTGATTTCTGCTTTTCACCCCCTCCGTGCCTTCCGTCCTTGATCCCCGCATCTGTGCCCCCATGCTGAACTGTAGCCTCACCTCGGTGTACATTTTACAGAGAAACTGAGTTCAGGAGGCTGGGGAGATGGTCATTCAGTAAAGTATTTGCCTTGCAAGCATGAGGATCTGAGTTCAATCCCCAGCACCCACCCAAAAAGAAGGGTATGGTGACACGTATTTATAATCCCAGCACTGGTGAGAAAGAGAAAGACAGGGGGATCCATGGGACTCACTGTCCAACCAGCCTGGCCTACTCAGAGACCCTCAGTACCTGTAGGAAGTACTGTATCAAAGATCATGACGGACAACGCCAGAGGAGGGATACTCAACATTGACTTCTGGACCCTACACACGTGAATAGATATGCACACACATGATCGCCTCCCCCATCACACATGTACCCCCACACACAAAGAACTGAATTTAGAGCCCATCTTTTTTATTCTTACATTTTAAATTTTTATTGTATGTGTGTATGTGTGCAAGCACACGCATGCACACATATATGGGCACGTGCACCCACACCCATGAGGCGCGGCATGCATGTGAAAATCAGAAAACAACTTGCAGTAGTCAGTTCTCTTCTGCTTCCACCATGTGAGTCCCAGGGGTCAAACTCAGGTCATCAGGCTTAGCAGTAAGTGCCTTTCTGTGGGGCCACCTATGGGTCCAAGAGCGCTCCATTCATTGACTGCACTTCCATACTCATAAGGAGGGGAGTGGCTTGAACCCAGGTGTCCAGTGCATGTGCGGAGCTCTGTGGCCTATGCTAGGAGGGAGCTGGGGAGCTTGTGTTCCTGACAGCCCATGCCAAGGCAAGCATTGGAGAGGGAGTGCCAGGCAATTCACTGACTGCACAGCCGGGTGTGTGCTTGTCACTCTCCAAGTGACAGCCCGTGGAGTCACTTCGGTTGCACCTGTTTTCACCCCTTCTCATAAGTGAGAAGATGTTCTGTTGCTGGCATTGCCCCTCTGTGTGTCTCGAGGTCTGGCTCCTTCATCACAAATGTCCTTGTTGTCGGGGCAGCATCTGCTCCCTGCTGAGAACTGGGACACTGAGGCAGGAGGACAGGATTGCGACTTTGTGACCTCTTATTGGCTCTGGAAGTCGGGGACAGCCAGGCCTCAACATAGAGAGTCCAAGAGCAAGTGATCCAGATACCTAGATCCTTGATTTTGCTTTTGCTTTTGTTCTGAGACATTTACTTTGTAGCCCAGACTAGACTCAAACTTACTCTGTAGCCTAGGCTGTACTCAGACCAACTCTGTAGCCCTACACTGACCTGACACATCCCCGCCTTCTTCTGCCTGTCTGTCATGGTTGATCCCAGACTCAGCCTTCCTGCTGGTTGGTGACTAGAAGCACACAGCCCAGCCAATGGCACTACAGAGTTGCCTGTAAGCAGCAGCAACTGAGCCACAGGACCCATGAATGGCCCTGCAAGAATGAGGTGACCACGGACAAGGTCTCACCACTCAGGCCTCCTGAGCCAGTGCCCCCACAGCAGCTTACTCTGGTTGTGGCTGCTCCACTCACATGGCCAGCGGAAGCTCGGTCATCATGAGGCAAGCAGAGATCAACAGATATTTGAAAATAGGATGCACTAGAGACACACACACACACTCACATGCTGCACACATGCACACGCATGTATGTAGCTGAACAGGCCTGCAGGGTGACCCAGCACCTTCCTTGCCGTCATTAACAGGCAGGTGAGGGTGATGAAACCCTGTCTCAGCCATCCAAGCTGAGCCTTCCTTGTGATGCATCCTCTAGCAGAGGCTGGCTAGAAGGAGCAAAAGCCAGGCTGGATGGTGGTTGTTTGGTATTGAGGTAGATTACTGTAGAGTCCAGGTTGACCTAGAATTCATGGTATGGCCCAGACTGGCCTGGATGTTTCAGTGATCCTCCCGCTTCAGGTACCAACAGGGTCTTTTTTGAGCCACTGGGCTGTGGACTAGGTTACAGAGCAGTGCAGGAGGGGAGGGTTCTATGAATCACAGAAGCTCAGTGTGTTTGCCAACAGCAATGACCTCGTCGGAACCCTTGATGCTCATTGGGCTGCCAGTTTATCTCATTGACTGCCCATGGAGACGATCAACCTTAGAAGATCTGGGAAAGCTGAGCCTGGAGAAGCAAACCTGTACTCCCAGCCACTCAAGAGGCTGGGGCAGAGGTGCAAGTTCAAGTCCTGACTGGATTACAGAGTTGAAGGCTACCCTGTGAGACACTGTCTCAAAACAAAAAGTAAAAGAGGATTAGGGTGTGGCTCAGTGATAAAGCACCTGCCTAGCATCCCCCAGTGAGGGGCTGGGGTGTGACTCAGTGGTAGAGCCCCTGCCTAGAATCCTCCAGTGAGGGGCTGGGGTGTGGCTCAGTGGTAGAGCCCCTGCCTAGAATCCCCCAGTGAGGGGCTGGAGTGTGGCTCAGTGGTAGAGCCCCTGCCTAGAATCCCCCAGTGAGGGGCTGGAGTGTGGCTCAGTGGTAGACACCTGCCTAGAATCCCCCAGTGAGGGGCTGGAGTGTGGCTCAGTGGTAGAGCCCCTGCCTAGAATCCCCCAGTGAGGGGCTGGAGTGTGGCTCAGTGGTAGAGCACCTGCCTAGAATCCCCCAGTGAGGGGCTGGGGTGTGGCTCAGTGGTAGAGCACCTACCTAGACACGTGAGGCCTGGGTTTCATGCCTAGTACTTCAGAAAAGAAACTTAAATATTAGCTGATGAAGTAGAACATTGGTCTTATCCAGCATTACCTGGGACTCAGGCTCCCTCGATTCTTCCCCTGCTGACCGAGGACTGCAATCTTCCAAGAGATCCCCTCTCGGCTGAGTAGCAGACAGGAAGTTCTTGTCTTCCTCTTCTCAGCCCTTTCCTTTCACGCATCTCTGAGAACTTTTCCTGCTGCTATCAGGAGTGGGGGAACAGATGTTCAGCCGGATACAAGATGAAACCACCAGAAGCACTACCCCTCGGGGAGCACTACATCACTAGGACCATCACCCCAGTATTAGTACCACCCTCCTGGGACCATCACCCCAGTATTAGTACCACCCACTGGGAATAATGGCATGCTAGCACACCACTCCCTCTAAGAGCATTCCCAAGACTGGAAAATTACTCCACTGGGAAGAACATCACTGGAGCACTACACCCGTGGGAGCACAGCACCACTCGGAATATAACCAACTGGAACACTGATCACTAGGAGTAACCAACCACAGGGAGGACAGAGACATCAGTACATTGGGAGCAATCACCCTGCTGGGGGCATTGCACCAGCATAGTACTATACCAGCCATCAGGGTATCATTCTACTGGGAGCACCATGCTACCCAAAGCCATACACAGGACCCAACACCATGCCCCACAGACCGTGCTCTCTGGAGCACTGAACTGCATGGAGCACTAAGCCATTTGAGCACGGAGCCATGTTTTGGGGAATCTGATTTTATGGCAGAGATATTTTTATGTTTCTTAAATATGTTTTAAACTGTCATAGTTTTGTGAGATTGTACTCCCAAGGCTTCGTTGTACAGGGCATGGTTTTAAAATTGACTAAATAAATAAAATTCTGACACACTTGAAATGGAGGGAAGGCCAGGATGACTCTTCCTCTGGGCAGGATCAAATGTACCAAGTCCCTAAATAGATTTGCATCTGCTCCAGCGTTTCTAAGAACAGAAGGAGCCACTACAAAGCAACCTTACACCTGAGAACGTGTTTGCAGTGACAGCCACCCTGTGCCACCTTTCATCCTTGTAGCCTCTTTCTTGAGTAGCACAAATGATGGTACTACATTTTTCTACAGACTCCCCCTAAATGAGGAGGATGAAAGAGAAGTTGTTTAAATCACCCTGAAATCATTCGAAGGCAGTAAGTCAGCTGACACGAACCTGTATTAAAGGCACATTGTGAGTGCAGTGAACCAGCTGAGAGGCATTTTGGAGACCTGGGGTCTACAAATCCATGCTCTGATGGCTAGGAACAATGGATCAGCTTTGAATAAGATGGTACTTTGGGTCCTCTAAAACAAGCCCACATGCTATTAAAGAGATTCCCTCATTCTGAGGGCAGGCTGGGAGCATGCTCGGCAGGAGGCAGCATCCCCCGTGTCCAGCTCTTCACAAGGCTCCAGGGACACACATCTGCTGACCTCAAGGATATGGAGAACTACTTCCTCTTCTCATCCCGGATGTGCCTGTCAGAGCAAGTGGGAGCTCAGAGAAGTCCCACAGCCAGGAGCGTACCTAACCTAAAACATAAACACTGCATTGTTTGCAAACCCATGGAGGCAAAGAATCTCAGCTGCCCTCCAGGGAATGTACATTTGTGCAATTTTCTGTATTTATTCTTTCCTCCAAATGTTAGACCTCAGTCTAATTGTATAGCAATGTTCATTATTCTTCGATTCTTTTTCTGCAGTATCATTTACCTGAAATTAACCACAATCCAAAAATATTAGATTGGGGGACTAAACCATTTCTAAGTTTTAAGCATGCACAATTCCAAGTACTTCAACTAAATTCCCCTCCATTCTCCTACATCTTGGCCAAGATGTGAATTGCCTCTGTTCAGCGTTTCAGTGCTGTGTGCGCTACCCTCCTGTAAGCTACTCAGCGGCTGTCTCAGTCACCAGATCAATTGTTTATCATATCCATGTTAATGTGTTACCCTCCCATTAGCTATCTCAGTTATAAGATAGATTGTTTTCCAGAATATTCATGCTATATACACTGCCCTCCCATTCGCCACCCAGTAGCCACTCAGACTCAATTTTGTTCAGTGTATCCATGCAGTGTATCTTGCTGTCTCCTTAGTCACTCTGGCTGACTTGGTGATCAGATGGACTGTCACCGTTATTGCTCAATATTCCTGTTTATCTCAGCATTATTTTACTTAATAAAGCAGTCATGGCTGAAGCAAAATAATACACAAAGAGTGCCCGCAATGTGACATGGGAGAACGGGTCACCTCTGGTTCTATGAAAAGCCATGCATGTGTAGTGTGTAGATATGACTGTATTTACCCCCACACATATATTCTCAGTCTCAGGAAGTGATCAGGGGTCCTGAAAACATAGCCATGAATTAGGGTTCTTCATGGGACTTTGATGTTCATTTATATATTTCTGTGTAGAAATATTGTCTTGTGTGATTCTCATTCTCTGAACCCCGGGTCAGTACTCAGAGTGCCAGACTTTTCTTTTGGGCCACCAACCAGCTCCCAGATCATGACATGGAAACTTATTATTGTTGTTATTAGTTTTGCATGCTCAGCCTAGCTTAGGCTCGTTTCTGGCTAGCTTTTTTTAACTTAAATAACCAGTTTCTCTTTATCTGCCTTTTGCCTCAGGGATTTTCACTTCTCTTTCCTTCTCTATAGCTTACTCTCACCGCTTCTTGTGTCTGTTGACTAACAACTGCCTGGCTGGCCCCGATGTCTCCCTTACTCTGACATCCCTTCTTCTCTTGTTCCTCCCGAGTCTAGATTTCTCCTCCTATTTATTCTTTCTGTCTGGCAGCCCCAACTATGTTGACCAATGTTTCTGTCCCACCCAGTCCTTCAGTCATTCAGTCCCATAGAAATGCACAGAGGTCTTCTTTAATTATAAACTGATTGACCTATTAGCTCAGGCTTTTTGTTAACGCTTATAACTTATATTAGCCCATAATTCTTGTCTGTGTTAGCCACGTAGCTTGGTACCTTTTTTGGCAAGGCAGTCACATCTTGCGTGCTCTGTGTCTGGCTTCCTCTGTGTCTGGGTGATGACTGCAGACTGACTCTTTCCTTTTCCCAGGATTCTTCTGTCTGCATTGTCCCGCCTCTGCTTCCTGCCTGGTCAGCTACCTATCCTTCCTGCCTGGCTACTGGCCAATCAGTGTTTTATTAAACAAGTACAAGAAACAAATCTTTACAGGGTAAAACCATTGTTCCACAGCACAGCTCTCCTGCCTAGCTATTAGCCGTTCAGCTCCTTATTAGACCAATCAGGCACCTTAGGCAGACAAGGCAAAACAAATCCAACATACCTTTACATAATTAAACAAACGCGGCATAAACAAATGTAACACACCTTTACACAGTTAAAGTAATATTCTGTAGCATAAACAAATGTAACACGTCTTGGCCTAGTTAAAATAGCATTCCATAAAAGGCACAGATTTAACATCTTCACTCCAAAGTCCATGGGTGATGTTCCCAAAGGTGGCTTGATGCTTGCAAGCCACACACACGTCAGCTAAGTCAGGCTGCTGACCCATCATTGGGGAAAGCTCACATTTGAACTGAAGCCAGCCTCTTCCACACCCTGCCCTCCCTCCTAAATCAGAGGTTGACAGTCAGTCTCTGTAAGTGAGGCAGAACTCTATACCTGGGGGCAGAATGGAAAGGGAATGGTCTCCAGGATACAGCCTGGGAGTCCTTCTTGGGCACTTTCCCTTTTCTCCCACAATCCTCAGCGAGGCCTGTGCCGTTTCCCTTGTGACTGTCACAGGCTTGGTGGTTTCTTGGACAGAGTCACTGATCAAGCTTAAACTCTAATTACATGTATCTGGGCTGAAAATTGGCCGGGATCACCATTTAAACTCCTCCTAATTGTAAGCAATGCTCCTCTCACAAGCTGCCCAAGCTGTCTTCCTTCTTATCGGGAACAGATCAGCACGCTCAATTGCTTCTCCAAGCTCAGGCCCCTCTTCCCTGTGCTTCTGTGGCCGCTCCAGGTGTGAGCAAGGTGGTGACCGTGGACGTGAAAGGGAACTGGCAACGCTGGCTGAAGGTGCGGGACCTCACCAAGGGAGTGACCTATTTCTTCCGAGTCCAGGCACGGACCATCGCCTATGGGCCAGAGCTGCAAGCCAATGTCACTGCGGGGCCGGCCGAGGGTGAGTGGGGCTGCACCATAGCTGTCATCTGCTTTGTGGGTTGGCAATTCAGGGACAGTCTCCAACAAATATTTTGGGTTCAGCAGTCAGAAAATGTCTTGGAAATTTCCAAAACACGTTGTAAGCCAGGCATGGGGGTACCCAGCAGGAATCCCAGCACTCAGGAAGTGGAGGGAGGCACAAGGATCAGGAGTTCAAGGCCATCCTCAACTACAGAGATGGGGACAACATGAGCTATATAAGACACTGTCTCGATAAAAAAAAAAAAAAGGCAAAAAACACATGACATGAGCTCCTGTGAGTAGACTCATTACACACACAGAAACATGTTCTTGAATGTTAAGTGCATAGATTTTTGGTTTTCTTGCAGAAAAACAAACAAACAAAAAACACTTTAAGAGAAAAATAAAGGATTTTTTACACTTTTTAATATATACAATCTTTAATGTAGCCGGTGAGTCGCAGGGGCTCTCCCTTGTCTCCTTTGTGCTGGGATGGCAGGCGCACATCCAGCCCCAAATCTTACTGTTTTTAATTGTGTGCATGTGTGTGCATGTGTGTAGTGTATGTGTACACAGGTGTCTACAAGCACAGTATCTGCCTATAGATGCCAGAAGTCCTTGTTTGGTGTCTTTCCCAATCACTCTTTCACCTATTCTTGGAGACAAGATCCCTCAATGAACCCTGTGCTCACTGATTGACTAGACCTCGTGGCTGGTGAGCTCCCAGAATGCACCTGTGTCCACCACGCTCATGTGCTGGGACTGAAGAGGCATACGGTCACACTGAACTTTGACATGGGTGCTGGCGACCCAAACCCAGGCCCTCCGGCTTGTGCAGTGGGGACACCACTGACTGGGCTATTTCTCCAGCCTAGTTAACCCCTTTTTAATTTAATTAAATCATTTCTCATGAATCACCTTTAGAGTTCATTGGGGGATTTGAAGCTTTCTTCCTTGTGCCAACATACAGAGGCATGTGTGTGTGTGCATGGTGTTCTAAGATTCAGCAACATGTTTCTCCAATTCCTGTGTCCTGTGCATACATCATTTGAAATGTTTTGCTTATCAAGATTGTAAAAACCAAAGCTAAATGTAAGCACAAAAGAGACAAACGCGCTGGGCAGTGGTGGCACGAGCCTTTAATCCCAGCACTCGGGAGGCAGAGGCAGGAGGATCTCTGTGAGTTCAAGGCCAGCCTGGTCTACAAGAGCTAGTTCCAGAACAGGCTCCAAAAGCCACAGAGAAACCCTGTCTCAAAAAACCAAAAAGAGAGAGAGAGAGAGAAACGCTTGGAGATCTTGCAGGTAGATAGTGCTGGCTGCTCCCAGCATCTCCCTGAGCAATCTGTAATTGCTCTCAGTTGAGCAGTGGCATTACTGGCCTTTCTAAACATCCCCTCTGGGTCCTACATCCTCAGTGGGCACTGACCCCCTTCATGCCTCATACCCATCCCGTGGTGCAATGAGGGAAGGAAACCTGGACAGAGTCAGCCAGGGTGATGAGTGTCCATGATCCCAGCACTCAGAAGACGGGAAAGTCACAAAGTTAAAGCTAACCCTGGCTGTGTACCAAGACCCTGCCTCAAAAAATATTCTAGGGCTGGAGAGATATAGCTCAGTGGTTGAGAACACTTGCTGCTCTTGCAGAGGACCCGGGTCTATTCCCAGGGCCCATGAGGGTGACCCATAACCATCTGTAACTCTGGATCTAAGACAGAGCTCCTCAACCTTCCTAATGCTGCAGCCCTTTAATACAGGTCCTCATGTTTTGGTGACCCCAACCATACAATTATTTCATTGCTACTTCATAACTGTAGTTTTGCTAGTGTTATGAATGGTAATGTAACTACCTGATTTGCAGGATATCTGACACCAAAGGAATCCCTGTAGGTTTTATTTTTCCTCTTTGCTCTTTGGAGGCCCACCACGGGATAACTACACGGAGCTCCCAAATAACTATGTGGAGGCTTATTCTTACTTATGAATGCCTGGCCTTAGCTTGGCTTATTTCTAGCCAGCTTCTCTTAATTTAAATTATCCTATGTATCTTTTTTCTCTGAGCTTTTACCTTTCTCTCCTTTCTATATACCTTTCTTTTCTTCTTACTCCATAACTGACTGTGTGGCTGAGTGCCTGGCCCCTGACATCCTCCTCTCCTTTTTCTTTTCTAGCCCCTTCTCCCTTCTCCTTCTATTTACTCCCTCTGCCTGGAAGCTCTGCCTATCCCTTTCCTGTCTTGCTATTGGCCATTCAGCTCCTTATTAGACCATCAGGTATTTTACACAGGCAAAGTAACACAGCTTCACAGAGTTAAACAAATGCAACATAAAAGAATGCAACACATCTTTGCATCATTAAACAAATGTTCCATAGCATAAGCAAATGCAACATGTCTTAAAATAATATTCCACAACAGGTTGCAACCCACAGGTTGCAAACTGCTGGTCTAAGGGATCTGATGCCCTCTCCTGTCCTCTGCAGACACCTGCACACACACACACACACACACACACACACACACACACACACACACACACCATAAATAAATAAATAAAAATTTAAAAATCTCTAATAGTTACAAAAAGAAACCAGCCTCAAAAAAGCAAAAAAAAAAATCTTTTTTTTTCTTTTAACTTTTTTATTGATATTTATCGAGCTCTACATTTTTCTCTGCTTCCCTCCCTGCCTCTTCCCTCTCCGCTTCAATCCTCCCCCAAGGAAAAAAATCTTTAGTACAAATAAAATCAACATTTCTGTCCCCAATGAGGGACCACTATTCCCCTCAAGGCCAAGAGCTACTCACTTTGCTCTTTCTATCCCACAGGGTCCCCAGGATCTCCAAGAAATGTCCTCGTCACCAAATCTGCCTCCGAGCTGACCCTGCAGTGGACAGAGGGGAATGCTGGGAACACTCCCACGACAGGCTACGTCATAGAGGCCAGGCCATCAGGTAGGAGCAGCAGGGCCATGCGCTCCTGCCTGGAGACCAGAATCAGGCACTGCCCACGTGGTGGTATCTCGGTCACACTGAGGGTTGTGGTCTGTGGGGTCTCTGGCCTCCTCTCCTGGCATTTCCCTAGCAGGGCTGAGGTCGGGGGGGGTGTGGAAGACGAGGCTCATTTCTTGTTCCTTCTTAGTGCCTAGTAACAGCTGTGGGGCTGTGCTCTTAACCTCTCGGGCATTCAATTTCTGATGCCTTAGCCGCATGACACTCGGAGAGATGATAATTGTCACTCTCAGACAAGGGTGGGTGAAGGACACTCGAAGACGTTTCAGCTCATCAGGAAGATGGAGGAGTGTTTCAGGGACTCGTCTCAGGGGTCTAATGCCAGCAGCCTGTGGAAGGAGCCTGGCTCACTGTGGGTAATTACAGACGTCCTTATTAATAGAGAAAATGGCACATCAAGTACTCTAACTTTCAGGCTCCTGAAAGTGCGGGCTGAGGTCCATTCCTGGGCTGGGAAGATGGCTTAGGGAGTAAGAAGGCTTGCTGTACAAGCGTGGGGACCTGAGTTCAAATCCCCAGCACCGCGTCAGAAGCAAGATATGGCTATGTGTGCATTTGTACCTGTAACCCCAGTGCTGTGGGAGGTGGAGACGGGAGGGTGGGTGAGGCTTGCTGGCCGCTAGCCTCCTTGATGGCTCAGCGAGAGACCCCGTCTCAGGAGAATAAGGTGAGTGACAGAGCAGGGTGCCCAACGTCCTCCTCTGGCCTCGTGTGTGTGCAGGGCTGCAAGCAACCATTACACATTCTGTACATACACCTCACATATACACACAGACCCACTCCTGCCCCGCTTCCTTCCTTCTGACTTATTCACATCCGCTCACTTTTTAAAACATTATTTTATGTTTTATTTTATGTCTACGGGTGTTTGCCTGCATGTATGTTTGTATATCACACGTGTGCCTGATGCCTGAGGAGACGATAGCATTGGATCCCCTGGAATTGGAGGTACAGAGGATTTGTGAGCCACCATTTATGTGCTGGGAGTTGAACCTGTGTTTTCTGGAAAAGCAGCCAGTGTTCTTACCTCCTGAGCCATCTTTCCAGCCCTCTCTTGCCCACTTTTAAACAAGTATTAATTGCATATATTAGTGGGATTTTTTTTTGAGATGGTATACATGCAGCTCAGGTTAGTCTTGAACTCTCTATGTAGCCAAGGGTGATCCTCCTGCCCCCACCTTCTGAGTCCTGGAATCCCAGGTATGCTTCATTATGCCCAGTTTTATGGAGTGCTGGCGATGGTACCCAGTGCTCCAGCATGCTATGTAAGTTCCCTCCCAGCTAACCCACACCCTGGGCTCCAGGATGGCATTTTCCTGTGGGCTACTTTTGTTGCCTTCACATAGCTGGGACTAATTTGCCTGACACGAGGAGCTTAAGGAAGGAAGGACTTGACTTGGCTCACATTTCAGGGGGTTTGGTCTAGGGTTACTTGGCCCCATGTGCTTGGCAGGAGAGTGGGGTGGAGGGGAGCTGTTTGCTTCATGGTAGACAGGAAGCAGACAGAGGGACAGGAAGAGGCCAGGGACAAGGGCCCACCTGCAGTGGCCTACTTCCACTAGCTAGGTCCACCTCTGAAATAGTGCCCCCTCCCAAGCTAGTAACCGAGCATTTAGCACACAAGCCTGTGGGAGGCAGTTCATATACCCACCATGACACCACACAAAGCAGGCACTGACCATACCCAACCACAGCACTCCTTTGTAACTAGCGTTCTGCCTCCAAGTCATCTTGCTTTGCTGGTTCCCACATTAGAGGCAGAGCACAGATCCTTGTGTTTAACTTAACATAACCTCCTCCAACTCCATACATGTTGCTACAAGCAGCAGAACCTGGTTGTTCCTTATGACTAAGTAAGACTCCATCGTGTATTTATGCCACACTTCCTTTTTCCATTCCTCCATTGACAGGCATCTAGGCTGAGTCCCCATCTTAGATAGCAAAGCTATCTCTTGGATGTGCTGACCTCATTTTCTTTGGTTGTCTACCCAGCACCGAGATCGCTGGATCATCTGCAGTTTGTTTTTAGGGTTTTTGAGGAGGCTCCATCCTGTTCTCCATAGTGACAGGCCTAATCTACATTCCCACCTGCCGTGTGTGAAAGTTCCATTTGGTTTCAATAATGAAGGGTGGACGTTATTGGAAAATGAGTTGCTGTTGCTTTGAGTTGGGTATTACCGCTGGGAGCTGGGCGGGGGCAGGCGAGGGGCATCACCAAACGTGGAGAATGCTAAGCAGCGTCACCTTCACCGTGACCTTCAGATGCTTGCAGGGCTCCCAAGGAATGCCTGAGCGTGAACACAGGCGAAGCACCAGGCACGCCTCAGGAAGTGGCTTCTTTCCCAATGGCTGTGGTGTTAGGAGCCATTTTGGTCTGGTATTGAAGGAGGTTGTTAGACCCAGAGGGAAGAGCCCCCGTGTCACATCCTGTGGCAGGCAGTTCCTCTCCCTTCCCCTTCCATGTTGCCTCTGGATGCTTACAAGTTAGAAACACCTTCTGGAAGCTTCTAAGGAGAAAGAGACTGGGGAAGTGGGCAGGGGAGTGGCGTAGTGAGTAGACCACTGGCCGCACAAGTGTGAGGACCAGAGTGTGAAGCCTGAGAAGAGAGGTGGTTCTCAACCTGTGGGTCGCAACCCCTTTGGGGGTCGATGACCCTTTCACAGGGGTCGCCTAAGACAAATGGAAAGCACAGATAACTACATTATAACTCATAATAGTAGCAAATTTATGGCTACAAAGTAACAACAAAAATAATTTCAGGATTGGGGGTTGCCACAACATGAGGAACTGTATTAAAGCGCCGTAGTGTTAGGAAGGTTGAGAATCTATGCTGGACAAAGCAGAACATCCTGCAACCTGGTGCTCCCACAGCAAACGGGGGTGGAGGCGGGGAGTTCCCCGAAAGCTTGTGAGCCTGCTAGCTCCTAGCTGCGCGTGTAACATCAACAAATGAGATCCGGCCTCAGATGAAGTAGGAGACGAGGACCAACACCTGAGGTTATCTTCTGATCTGCACACATGTGCCAAAGCATGAACATGGCCAAGGTGCTACCTATGCATGTTTGCATGAACACGCCTATGTGTACACACACACACACACACACACACACACACACACACACACACACACACAAGAAAAAAACCAAACACACAGCTTCTTCCTGGGTAGAGGGCAGTGAGAAAATTTTGTAAAATATGAAATTGTCAAAGAATGAAACACACTAAGGGAGGGAAGGAGGGGAGGAGGGAGAGAGGGAGGAAGGAGGGAAATTCTTTGGCTCCAGCTTGCTGGACTGGGGGCCCTAGATGATATCTGAGGAGCAAGGCACTGGCCAGCTCTAGAGACGGGTTCTTAAGTGAGTTTAGGTTCTGGGGCCTTCTGTGGTCATTTGGCCCTCTCCACAGCACCAAGGACAGCTAACCAACTCTCTACAGTGACTCTGTGTTCAGAGTTGACTTTCGCTGCTATCTTGCCACTGACACTGAAAGACAGTTGTCACCCATGTCCCCTTGTGGATCTTGCTGACTGACCATGGTGGGCTGCTGGACCAGGGCCTTTTATTGGAAAAATAAAACACAGCATGGTGCCCGGTCCCCTCTGCAACGCAGGCCAGCCACAGCTCACAGCGGCATGCAGGCTTTTATAGATTGTCAATATTTAAACACCTTGCTGGGACCCAGGGGCCTCTGGATCTCAGCTGTCATCTATTTCAGGCCTCATTACACAAACCATTAAACACTGTATCTTCTCATTTTCTCCACTGAAGCTCCCTGGCAAGGCCTTCTCGGGGCAGAGCCCTGGTTTATGCAGAGCCCTGGCTGCCTGGCATCTAGAGGGGCAGAGACACTCAGCAGTAGGCATCCCATGGCCCATATGGTCTGTTCAGCCTGATATGTTCCTGCCCGGCCACATCCCTGTCTGCCCTCCTGAAGACAATCCCATCAACACTGTCTCCATGTGTCCCCATCCCTGTCTTCACCCCTGAAGATTTTGCTGAAGAGCCCATGACTGCTGCACCCAGCAGTAGCTAATGACAGTCACATCAGGCTAAGTCATAGAATCTCTTATTCCAGAGAGGGTGGTTCTTGAGTGTAGCCTGAGGACATGGCCATCGAGCCCTGCCAGGACGGCTGACCAGCTGGTTCATTTCTCTAAATTGTGAACGAGCTTCCCCTGGAATCGTGTCGCAAAAGGCGCCGGGAAAGCAGCTATGCGGTGGGCAGGCACGGATGATTTATTTACGCAAATTATTCCAAGGCATTTTGCTGTGTAGCTCTCAGAGCCTAATTTACATATTTACACAATACACTGGAATGGCACTAAAGGCACTATAAATATACTTTCCTCTCCAAAACAGCCATGAAATATATATTTAGGATGCACCCAAGGCAGGCAGACATTGTACTGCTGTTTTCACAGATGATGCTTTAGCCGTCAGGCTAGGGACCAGGCCTCTCCACCCTCAGCCCTCCTGGGTGCACCCCAAGTCCTTTCGCATTCATAGTGTTTATTGTCAGTTCTTGGCGAGGCGAGTTTGAACTGAACCAGGAAGAATACCAATATCTCCAAGCTGGGCATAGTCGTGCAGGCTGGACTTCCCAGCATGCCAGAGGATGAGGCAGGAAGATGGTGAATTCTAGGCCATCCCAGGCTACAGAGGGAGACCCTGTTTCAAAATAAACTAGTGCGGAGCTGCAGAGATGGCTCAGATGATACAACGCTTGCCAGGCAAGTGTGAGGACCTGAGTTTGATCCCTGGAACCTACACTCAGTAAAACCAGACACGATGATGCATGCTTGAATCCCAGTGCTGGGGAGGCAGGGATGGGCTGACCCCTGGGGCTCTCTGGATAGTCAGCCAAATCAGCAAGTCACAGGCCATCAAGAGACCCTGCCTCAAAAACCAAGGGGGACAGTACCTGAGGAATGACACCCAAGGTTTTCCTCTGGCTTACACACATACATGTGCACAAGCATATTAAATAAATGAATGAATAAAGTCATATTCTTTGAATGTTTGAGATCTATGGACAACCTCATGTCTGCAGGTATAGCATGTGAACCTCAGCAGGGCCTATGCCTCATGCTACCCTCCCTCTTCCTCCCACCAAATGCCTGGGTGTCCTCCTCCTTCCCTGAGTCAGTCTCCTTCATTGGCCATCCCTGCCATGAGATATGCACCAAGTGCTGTCTGCAACCCTGGGCAAGGACCAGACAAAAGACATTTTTAGTAGCGGCTGGATTCAGCCTGTTGTTTAAGCCTCACCTCCTAGCTTGACCGTTTATACAGAGAGAAACAGCAGCGCTTAAGAAATAAATGACTGCCAGGCGTCCACTCGCTCAGCGCAGCAGGCTGGCGGTCAGGCTGGTGGCTTCGTGAGTTACCGGAACCCACAGTCTCGGTAGTGAGTGACAGTTTCATTCAGCGTGGAGACCCTGTTTAATTGGCTGTGAAATCAAACTTTTGTATTGGCATGCCGTCTGCCCTGGTACCTGCAGCGCTTATGCCTGGGCGTTGGAGGGATACATCTGGCGAAGGCCCCTTGGTCATGCTGCATTGGGCTCTCTCTTGGTTTAGAAAAGATGGGATAGCATAGGGAACAAACGCATCCCTTACATTGGGGCTGGGGAGCTGCCGGCATTGAGGAATAAAAGCTGACTTATTTCATCCTCTGAACGCAAGCATAGCCTTTGACAGTAGATTTGTTTGTACTGGAAGAGCCTTCTGTTTTTAGGGTCTCCATTCTCTTTCTTTGGGTAAGCAACACAGCAGAGGAGGAAAAGCACAGAGCCTGTCTTCTCTAAAGAACGCCATGCAGAGAGCTGAACTCCGCAGTTCCACCATCTCTGTGGGCTGTTAGGACTGTGCTGACAGTGACACTTGCTTAGGAACAGTTGCAGCGTCATTGTCCTGGTGCTTCCTTGCTGTCTTAAGACCTCAAGGCAGACTTTCTCTGACAGTGCGCCAAGAAACAAGATGGATGATCCAGGAATCGGTTCCCCGGGATCAGTCATGGGGAAGTCAGTTCGGAAGGATTATCCAGGGGTCAGTCACCTGAAGATCTGTCAATCATTCATCCAGGGGTCAGTCATTTGAGGACCAGGCATGCAAGGATCAGTTATCTAGAGTATCAGTCATCACCCAGAAGGTTAGTCATTCGGGGGAATTAGTCACCAGGAATCAAAGGTCACCCGTGGCTGTTACCTTGTGACATTTGCAGAAGACCAGGCAACTGGGGGTTAGGCAGGAGATCAGTCAGACACATGCTAATCACCCAGGGATCATCCAAGAGACCTAGGGGATCTGTCACCCAGAGACCAGCCACCCAGGGGACTGATCAGTCACCCAGGAGATGAATCAGTTGCTCAAGGGACCAGTGAGTCAACCAGGAGACAAGTCAGTCACCCAGGGGACCAATCACCCAGGAATTGGCCCAGGATCCACCGTTCAGGATCAGACAGTAGAGACCTGGCCTTGTGTGTGACATGCAATGACTATTCTCTTCTAGCCATGTCCCAGCTTGCCCGTGGTGAGGACAAGAGGGTCACTTGCACTCAGTGCCCAGGGTTTCCCTGTGGCAAACACAGCCACGCCATCCTTGCCTGTTGTGATTGAGATGAAAGTTCAGGTACTGGGGAGCTTCTCGATACAAGGAAAATCAGTTGCACAAATCTCATTATTGTTAATAGTTCTGTAATGTTATATTTCTCACAAATTTGTGGAGGTATTTTCTCCATCACTGATTTATTGAGATATTTAGCAGCATAATAAAAATGAGAAAAACAACCCACAGTTGGGAAACAGTGGCCGCTCTCACAGCTGCCAAGTTTTGTTGTTTGTTTTTGTTTTTTTTTTCAACCCCCCCTTTCCCCGCCACTGGTGATCACCATGTAAATATTGGTGTGGATAAATAGCCCAGTGAATTATAATCCAAGTATGATATGCTAATTTTAGAAAGCAGAATTAAGCAAAATAAAAAAATGCAAACACTTTCTTCAGTTAATTCTGAAGGAAATCATCTTGGCATGACACCACCCTCCCCCATTTTTGAGCGTAAGTGGATTGCTGAATAAGTTGCTCTGTGTTGAGATTCTATATCAATATTTTAAAATGTTTTTATAAAAAATGCACAGAGCTCCTGGAGCTATGACAGAGCTCTTAAAGTAAAATGTGGTCTTTGGGTGACGATAGGAGCAGGGGAAATCGTGTTTGTCCCCAGCAACAGGAGAATATTAAGTAAACATGAATGCAGAGGATGCTGAGAGAGCTGAACACAAAGGTGTTCAGACCTCAGATGCAATGGAAATCCTCCAGGCTCCGGGGCTCTCATCTAGCTTTAGTGGTTTTGAACAACACCCAGTTTTGCAAGTCTGTATTTCTTCTGTGTTTAGACTCTGATAGCATAACATTATCTTTTTAGCTGAAAACATGCCACAATCCATTCAACATTTAGGGCCTTGGAGCTAAGCATGAAGTAAAATAGGGGTAATTGTTATCTCTGGAAAGACTGTTGGAGTTGGGGCCTTTAAGAGCTATGGGAAGCAAAGATGGCTGCCTAGTCGGGTGAATAGATGGGTGGGTAGATGAGTGAGTGAATGGTTGGTGGGTGGTTACGTTGGTGGGCAGAGAGATGGGTGGGTGGGTGGGTGCATAAGTGGCTGAATGAGTGAGTGCATAAATGGGTACCTGGGAGAATGGGTAGATGGATGGGTGAGTTGGTGAGCAGGTGCATATATGAGTGAACGGATGGATACAAAAGTGGGTGGGAGCGTGGCTGAGTGAATGGGTGGATGAACCAATGGGTTGGTAGGTGGGCTGATAGGTGGATAGGTGAGGGAGTGCATACATGGGGGAGTGGATGGATGGCTAGATGGATGGGTGGCTGAGCCAGTGCATAGGTGCACAGATGAGGGAGTGGGTAAGGATAAGTAGATGGATGGGTGGACAACTGAGTGGATGGGTGGGTGATGGATGGATGGGTGGGGTTGTGGGGGATGGGTATATATGGGTAGGTTGATGGGTAGGTGGGTGGATAGATGATAAGAACCAATGTTTAATTAATTCTTTAAAATTCCAGAGCCCTGTGGTATCAACAGTGAAGTAGACTGAGCACACACTCTGGAAGCTGTGGGTGGAACAGCTGTCTCTTCCTGGAATGTGGCGGGGGAGCGGGGGACATGCCCTTGCTTTTCCTCTCCCTTCTGTCCTAGACTGTACACAGCCTGTGAGCACAGAGATTCCTGAGCCCTGAGGGGCAGAGGAGCACCCCACCACAGAGTGGGCCCCGAATCTTTGTAGGAGGGGCAAGGAAGCATCAGAGGGGCTCCAGCGCTCTGCAGGCCAGGTGTATTAAATGCACTATGACTCTGGGCCATTCTTTCTTTTTTTTTTTTTTTTTTTTTTTTGGTTTTTCGAGACAGGGTTTCTCTGTAGCTTTGGAGCCTGTGCTGGAACTAGCTCTTGTAGACCAGGCTGACCTCGAACTCACAAAGATCTACCTGCCTCTGCCTCCCGAGTGCTGGGATTAAAGGCTTGCGCCACCACTGCCCGGCAACTCCGGGCCATTCTTAAGCAAAATTCACTTAAGAAATATAAACCAGGGCTGGAGAGGTGGCTCAGGGTTAAGATCACTTGCTACTCTTAGAGAGGACCTGAGTTCGGTTCCCAACATCTATTTCAGGCAGCTCCCAGCTGCCTGTAACTCCAGCTCTAGAGGAGCCAGTGCCCTGTTCTGGACACCAAAGGCACCTGCACATATGGGACGTATAATCCACATAAATACTTACACATACCTCAAATAAAACAAATCTTTTTTTAAAAAAATACATAAGCCACACTGACATTCATTCTGTTCACATAAACCTTGTTATTTGAGGTAAGGGAAGGGACCACCTATGCTATAGTTTGCCGTAGTAACATTGCCACCCCTGACAGGTCTCCTGATGAGCAACAACCAATAACATGAGTGTGTAGGAATAAATCACAAGGCTGTGTGATTAAAGGCCCCTGCTGCTGCCTTTGAGAGCATCAGCATCGCCTCATTCATTAACCTGTGACTATCAGGGCTTCGCCAGGGCAAAGTCTCAACCCTGAGCAAACAAAGACTCATACACGAGCGATCTCCTGTTTACCGATGGGCTGATCCATCCGAGAGCATCCTCTGTGAAGGAGGTGTGACAAGGTTTCGCTTCCCATCACTCCCGGGCCATAAAAACAGCGGGTGCATGCACATGTGTATTCAATGGGCTCTCCCTCCCATGCCAGTCAGAGGAAACTGAACTTGGGAAGGACTTCTACATCATGGGAACAGTTCAGGCTCTGAGCCCACCTTTTAGCAGCAGCCTCCTTGGGGAATCATTTATATTTTATTTGCAATCACTCACGTTGTGCTGACTGCGTGTGAAGCAGTGTGCTAAGCACGTTATAAATAAAAACATATTGAATCCTCAAGGCAGGCCTACACGGGGACGTGCCTATGCTATCACCGTTTGATTGACAAGTCCCAGAGAGGGTGAGTCTCTGCCTGAGGTCACACAGCCAATGACAGGACCTAGGCTATGTAGTTACAGAGTTTGTTCAGCCACAGTACTTTAGTTTTTAAGTTTGTTGTTGTAGCCCAGGCTAGCCTAGAACTTGCCATGAAGCCAAGGATGACTTGAACTTCTGATCACCCTGCCTCCACCATGTGAGACCTTGTGTCACCATGCCCAGTTTCACTGGCTGTGTTTCCTTCACTCTGTTGGTTGGTGCTGTGGAATCAAAGCCATTTGCCTTTTTCTTCTTTTCTACATAAGACATTTTCTGGCTTTGATCTTATTTGCATTTTCCTAAATATCAGAATTTACATAAATTTAGCATTTACCTACAGTGGAAAACTATGTATAAAAGAAAATTCACTGTGTGTGTTGGTGTCTGTGTGTGTGTGTGTGTTTGTGTGTGTGTGTGGTGTGTGTATATGTGTATGTATATATGTGTGTGTGTTGTTGTGTGTATGTGTAGGGGTGTGGGGTGTATGTGTATGGGTGTGTGTGGGTGTGTGTATGTGTATGGGTGTGTGTGGGTGTGTGTATGTATATGGGTGTGTGTGTGGTGTGTCCCTGTGGAAGCCAGAGATCACCCTCGGATGTAATTCTTCAGTCACTCTCCACAGGATCTCTGTCTAGCTGGAACTCACTCTTTAGGCCAAACTGACTGGCCGCCGAGCACTAAGGATCCTCCTGTCTCTGCCTACCCAGCTCTGAGACTACAAGTGTGTGCCAGCTGGGAATTGAACTCAGGTTCCCATACTTATGCAGCAAACCATTTACCCCCGAGCCATCTCCCCAGCCACACGTTAGCCTGATTAAATGCACAGCTCTGTAACTTTGAGTAACTTCACGGTGCTGTATCTCCATCGCCACCTTCCATCTTGGAAACCCAGACCCTCCCCACTGATTCCCACTCCCTGGAACCCACCATTCTACACTCCGTTTTCAGCATTTGAACAACCCCGAGGACCTTATCTAAACAACATTGTGCAGTATGTGGTCTTTTATGACTGGCTGGCTTCACTGGGCATCTTGTCCTCAGCATCCATGATTATTGTCAGAATCCCTTCATTTTGAAAGCGGAGTAATATTCCATTGTGTGAACATGCAGTGTTTTGTTTAGCCCTTTGTCTGTCCATGGGTCACTTGGGTAGTTTCTACCTTCTGGCATTGTGAATATTGTTGAGAGCATGGATTTGTAAGCATCTGTCCAGAATACAAAACCTTAAAAAAAATGTGTAGTGGTAGTGCCAGGCCATTGACTAAAAATGTCAGACTGAGGCAGAACTTGGCAGTAGCGCACCTGCCTGGAAACCTTCAGTGAGGCGCTGGGAGAGTGGCTCAGCCTGGCACTGCTGAGTTTGCTCCCTAGCAGTTGTGGTGTGCAAGTAAAACACTCACTCTGCATTTAGAGAGGGCTTGACACTGCAGGCACTCAAGACACTTGGCATTGCTAAGATATTTTCATCTGGGAAGTGGCCTTCCAGGGTCTCAGTCCCAGCAGAGAGCGTGGAGCTCTAACGGTGTTACCCCCAACCATGTACCAGGCCTACATTTCCTACATAATCCAACACTTTTCTCTGAAAGAGATGAACCGCAGATAGATGGATGACAGCCAGTCCAGGAGCACAGATGTCCATTCTGTCCACAATGCATGGAGAACGCCGTGCACCACCGCAGTGGTGGCAGCAGTGAGAAAGGAAGCTATGCCTCAAACTGTCTCCTTGCCCAGCTGGCTGGCTTTTGTTTCCAGTCAGAATAGGGTTGGAACCCATAGTGAGTGCAGGCCAGCTGGTGACCAGCTCGTGCTCGGGTGGAGTTGTCTGTAGATCAAGAATGGGATCAAAAGGGTCAGCAATGGGGTGTATAGCACAGGCGGGGAAAGCAGCAAACCAGAGGGAGCCAGGGTCCCTAAGGTGACATCAAGTGGGAAACCAGGGGGGACCTAGAACCCATGAGAATATGATAAGAAGGAGAGAGAGAAGAAAATGCCACTCCCAAGTGGTGAGATGGTTCGGTCATGCCTGATGACCCAATTTGGTGCCAGAGCTCACATGGTGGAAGAATAAAGTCCCACAAGTTGTCCCTTGATCTCCATATGTGCACCATGGCATGTCCATACCCACACACAAAATAAATAAGTGTAACAACAAATAAAGACATGATCACACCCTGCTCGCTACTCTGGGAATTTGCTCATCAAGGAGACATGCCTCTCCACCCACGGTCCTCTCCAGCCTCTGGGGCTGGCATCAGATGCCCTGTCCTGGGCAACTGTGAGCTGGCCAGCCAGGTAGGCGGGCAGCCAGATGCCTAGGGCTCAGCTCCAGAAAAGCTGAGGCTCTGCTCCATCTCTGATTCCTCTTGCAGATGAAGGCTTATGGGACATGTTTGCAAAGGACATTCCCCGGAGCGCCACCTCGTACACCGTGGGCCTGGACAAGCTTCGGCAAGGGGTGACCTACGAGTTCCGGGTGGTGGCCGTGAACCAGGCAGGCTTTGGGGAACCCAGCCGCCCTTCCACAGCTGTGTCAGGTAAGCCCTTCAGGACACGTGAGGGGTGCTGTCCTTTCTCCAAAAGACAGAAGCATGAAGTGGAAGCGCCCATCACGGGAGAGGAGAGGGGAGGAGCTGAGAGGCTGACCTGCCCTCCCCTGGGGTGGAGGAGCTGCTGCAGATGGCAGTGGGGAGCACGGTGTAGATTGTACTCTGCAACTCCTCCCTGAGATTGCCTTCCTCAAGCAGAGCCCCAGACACTGGGCCACTGCCAAGGACGCTTTACAGACAAAGTGAGATTTCCATGCCATGGCAAAAACTCAGGCATGGCAGCAAGCACTTGCAGTCTCTGCACTGCATAGGCAGAGAGAGGATCCCTGGGACCTGATCCGTGAGCTCCAGGGCCGAGAGGGAGCCTGTCTAAAAGGAACATGGGTGGTATTTCTGAGGATGACACCTGCTGTTAATCTCTCTGCAGCTGACCTCTCTGGCCACACACACACACACACACACACATATACACACACACACACACATACACACACATGGGGGAGGATATAAAGCACTGCTTGTTCTGTGAAGAACTGGTGTGAAGAGCTTCATGCCCACATGGCCTTGAACCCCACACAGCAGATACCAGGTGGAATGCAGCTCCCTCATGTCTTCCCTGGGGCATCATCCACAAACAGTTCTGAGATCCCACAGCATCCAAGTCAGCCGTGACTGCCATCTGAACCACAATCAGTTCGTGACATCCTTCAGAGATGCTAGCCTTCATCACCCACTGGCCTCACGTCAGGACCCAAACCCTGGGATGAGAACTCCCCACAGGACAGCTGAGGCCTCTCCTCCCTGCCAAGAGGCAGAACTGGCTGGCACTCCTGGGTGGCCAGCCCAAGAGTCACAGAACTTGCTATATGAGATACTGAATGCACAGCCAGACACCCCACTTACATCCTTCGGACTCAAAACACTGTCATTGCCTGAGAAGCCCTGTGGTGTGCCATTATCCATAGCCAATTTCCCCTTTATTCCCAGCATGCACTCATTCGTCATCCAGCCAATGAGATACTTAATGCGAAGGTCTAAGTGTTTTCTGCAGGTTTTGGCAGCTGGAGACGGACCCCCAGCTCTGCCTGTAAGAGGTTTGTCATTCAGGGCCCTCAGTACCATTTAACCAGCTCCCCCACAAGGATACCCCTGATGCAGGGGTGGGGGCCTATAGGCCCAGCACCTGTAGAGAGGACATTTTCCTCTCTTCAGGAACAGAATAGAACAAACAGGAAGGAGGGTGCGTACCCTTCGCCCAAGCAGCTTTTACACAAAGCATTTTTGAATAGATGGCTCTAAAGCAGGTTTGAACACAAAGTCCATAGTTCAGCTCAGTTTTGCTAGGAACATAAAATAGCACGCAACCCCAGGCTTCAGGGGCTCCTGGACCAGCGGAGGAGGCCAACAGGTAGCTAAATATGCCCAGTGGCGTCAAATCCAGAGACATTGAGAGGTCAGCCATTATCTTGTTTGTCACCAATGGGAGCCAGAAGAGGTGGGTGGGGGTAGGGGTAAATCCATCCAGGTAGATTTCTCCAGTGATGGTGTTGAAGGATGGATGTGAGGGGATAGGATAGTGGAGAATAATGAAGATGGTTGGGACCAGGTTGCCAGTGAGATCAACGATGTAGTGAAGCTAAGCACACAGCGTTTGTAGGAAGGCTAAGTCAGGGAAGGGAAGCAGGCTCGCCCTTTAAGTCAGCGTTTCCAAATAGGATTAGGAGAGGCATGGCGGATGTTCCCAAGGGTAAGGTCAGGAGTGGGAGAGGGAGGTCTGGCATACATCCATCCTGTCCTAGTTTCTCTTCCTGTTGCCATGATACAATACCCTGACAAAGGCAACTTAAGGGAGAAACAGTTTGTTCTGGCTTCCAGCTCAGTGGTGCAGTCCATCATGGTATGGAAGTCATGGAGGCAGGAGCTTGAGGTAGCTGCTCACAGCACATTGACAACGGAGGAGCAGAGAGCAGTGAATGCACACTCAACTCCCTTTCTTCATTTACTTTGTCTTGGTTAGGGTTTTATTGCTGTGAAGAGACAGCATGACCATGGCAACTCTTATAAGGAAAACATTTAATCGGGACTGGTTTACAGTTGCAGAGGTTCAGTGCATTATTATCATGGTGGGAAGCACGGTGGCATGCCGGCGGACCTGGTGCTGGAGAGGTAGCTGAGAGTTCTACATCTGGATCTGCAGACAGCAGGAAGAGACAGTGAGACATGGGGCCTGGCTTGAGCCTCTGAGACCTCAAAGCCCACCCCCAATGACACACTTCCTCTAACAAAGCCACACCCACTCTAACAAGGCCACACCCCCTAATAGCACAACTCATTATGGCCTGTGGGGGTCATTTTTATTCAAACCATTACATATAGCCTAGGCCCCCAGCCAGGGAATGGTGACACCCACAGTTAAGATGGGTCTTCTGCCCTCATCAGTTAACCTGACCAAATTTGATGACTCCTTATAGTACCCAGAGGCTCCTGGGTGATTCTAGATCCTACCAAGTTGAGAGTTAAAGGCACAGACCCCCAAGCCTGATTCCATAGAGAAGGCAGAAAAATTCCTAAGTGTGGATTCCCAAGCTTGCTATAGAGCTTGTGAAATTCCCAGAAGAGCATGTGCTGGGCTATGACAGCCCTGACTGGAAGCTCCTCTTCCCTGCTGCCAGGTTCTGGGGAGATGACTGTCAGGAGTCGCTGTGGAGCCTCATCCTGTATGTTTTTTTCCACAGCACAAGCTGAAGCGCCATTTTATGAGGAGTGGTGGTTCCTGCTGGTGATGGCGCTCTCCAGCCTCCTCCTCATCCTCCTGGTGGTCTTCGCACTGGTCCTGCATGGGCAAAGCAAGAAGTACAAGAACTGTGGAACAGGTATGACATCTGCCTCTGTTTCCCCGTGGTGACCTGGCATTTGGACATGAGGGCTGACATTTGATTTCTCTGCCAGATCTGCCAAGGTCTCCTTTAACAGTGCATAAGTATTAGGGAAATAAGTGTCTCAGTGCTAGAGCAGCTACCTAAAATCCCCCAGTGAGGAGCTGGGGTGTGGCTCAGTGGTAGAGCCCCTGCCTAGAATCCCCCAGTGAGGGGCTAGGGTGTGGCTCAGTGGTAGAGCACCTGCCTAAAATCCCCCAGTGAGGAGCTGGGGTGTGGCTCAGTGGTAGAGCACCTGTCTAGAATCCCCCAGTGAGGGGCTAGGGTGTGGCTCAGTGGTAGAGCCCCTGCCTAGAATCCCCCAGTGAGGGGCTGGGGTGTGGCTCAGTGGTAGAGTACTCTCCTAGCATGCCAGAGTCCCTAAACTTCATCCCAAGCACTAGCCAACCAAGAGAAGAACTCCAGGCCTGGAGATACAGTTTCTGCCCCCTTATATTAGCCATGTGTCTTACCCATGGTGTTGGACTTGCTGGGTTCTCTGAATCTTCCTTTCCACACCCCATTGCTGTTATGCGCTCATGTTTTTAAACCAGACTAGAAAAGATGAGTGTTAAAAAAGATAAATCTCATCCCAGCCCCTCTGATACAGGGATAAGCTGGGACCCACCTCGGGGTTTTGGGATAAGCTCACCGAGTGTGATGGAAATTTCCTAGGGGGAGAGCCTTTTTCACATACTTGAGCCTGGACCTCACTTTCCATCCCCTCCAAATCCCCTCGTCCAGCTCTGACCCCTCTGAGGGTCAGTTCCCTCATGGTCAGCAGAGCTCCATGCTCAGCACTGAGCCAGCGCCCCATCCACGCACGTATGCTCTTGGACTGATCACCATCATTAAAGAAATAAACATGTAGGTGGGGGATGAAGCCAGCCACAGGAACACTCATGTGGTGTGGCTTCTTAGACATGGCGGTCAGGAGGAGGCCAGCAGAAGCATGTTTCTCGAAGGCAATGCTATGGTTGCATCTCGGGGAAGAGGGGCAGAGCAGGATGGTGTGAGAGTCAGTCTTGTGGATTCTGCACAGACTCCACAATGCTACACGAGATGAGAACACATCTCCACACACTTCACATGGATGCTCTTTATTGTCCTCAATGCTTAGAAGCCTCATAATGACCAGTAAGACCGCTTCTTAGCATAACTGGAAAAGAGCTTTACCTCTGTGGCCTTCTGCTCCCCACCCTCACCCCCAGCCCCCCACCTCACAGCGGTTATCAGAGCCATGGCTGAGCCAGAGAACACAACGGGGCTGGGGAGGTAACTCAGTTGGGAAAGTACCGACTGTAAACAAGAGGACCAAAGATAGATCCCCAGCACTCATGTAGAAAAAGCTGGACCTGCTGCCACATGCTAGCACCCCAGAATTGGAGGAATGGAGACAGGTGGATCACTGGGGCTCCCTGACCATCCTAGCTTGATCTGTAAGCCCCAGGTCCCAGTGAGAGACCCTGCCTCAAAAAAAAAAAAAAAAAAAAGGTTGGTTCCTGGGGAATGTTACCCCAGGCTGACCTCTGACCTCTGGCTACACACACACACACACACACACACACACACTACAGCTACCAGGCTACTTAGACCTACCTGTCGATCTGTCTCTACTTTCTAGAAAGGTCTGTCCTTGCTGAAGGGTTGTAGATCTGTTAATGGAGATCACAGCTATGCTGGTCCCCTAGGGACCCCTGCCAGGCATCAGTGCCACTGCAGTGGTTAAGGAGATGGAGCGCCTAAATCGCCCAGACATTAATAATCCATCCCTGCAAGGAAAGGGTTCATTCCTTTTCTTTTCTGTATAAATTCACTTCTAACAAGTGTTCGTAAATCAGATTTTATTCCCCTGGGATTTGCAGAGTATGAACGGCGTGTCATTTTAGTGAGTTAATGCAGATACACAATAGCATAAAGTCTCCCCATGCCTCTCTCTCTCCTCTTCCATCTGGAAAGCACACTGGACACATGGGACCAGCACCTTCCAATACCCAGCCTCCCCCTAGGGTATTAATTTAACATTATAATTGAAGCCTGAGGCTGGAGCTTGTCTCCTAGAAGGTGACTTGGGGGTATGGAATTTAAGCCTTTCTTATACTTGGTTGTTTCCTAGCAAGAGCCTGTTAGCCCCTCCCATTTTGTCCCCGATAGCCGGGCACCCATCGTCACATCCCTGAGCAGAGGTGAGCTTAACATCAATTTACCACACTGGCTCTAAGGATTTTTAAGTCTCAGCATCCTGCCACATGGAAGGTGCAGGGTGCCCCGTGCAGGGAATCCTCTCTGCGGGAAACATATACCTTTACCATGTCTTGGGGGTGGGTAACACTGTCGTAGAGGCAGCAGGATAGTGGGGAACATGCCAGATAAAATCCTCACCTTCCAAGACTCTCTAAACCCGCATAGGAAGGTAGAAGACAGAGTCCGAGCTCCCTAGTAAATGTGCTAGTGCAAGCTTCCCGAATGGAGGCTGAGGAGATAGCTCAGTGAGTACGAGTGCTTGCTGTACAAGCGTAAAGATCTGAGTTCAAATCCCATACTCCCCATGTCCTTGTAAGGGCACGGCGGTACCACTGTCTATAACCCTAATGTTGCGTGGGTGTTAACCTAATCTAGAAAACTCTCTACAGACATGGTCAGAGGTTTATCTCTTGGGTGATTCTGAATTCCAATAAATTGTCAAGCAAGACTGACCATCACATAGGGCTGGAGAGATGACTCAGCAGGTAACGGCACCTGCTGCTAAGCCTGAAGACCTGAGTTCAATTCCCAGGACCTGACTCAACTCCTGAAAGTTGTCCTCTGACCTCCACACAGGCACTGTAACTTGCATACCCACAGAAACACACCAAATAAGTGACTAATAGTTTGTAAAGTTTAACCCTCACAGATACACATTTGTAGAATTATTTAAAAGGCTACAAATTCAGCGGTTAATGCAAAGACACATGCAGCCATCACCACCATTCAACTGGGACATCTTTCTTACTTAAAGGAAACCCTTTCTTTACTTATCTTACCCATATAGGCATGCTTTTTACTTTCAATTTCGTTACATGATTGTGAGTCTTTTAATTTAGTGGCTTGTGAACATCTGACTTCCCTGACTTTTAATAAGGGTATGCATTCTGAGCACATTTTCATAAAATATTGGCAAGGATACTGGCATTTTGGCATCAGGCAAGATAAACACTGAAATGCTAATACCGCTCTTCTGCTCCAGTGCTGCAGCACACACGTAGCTTCGCTCCTCAGCTCGGCTCTGACAGCCTCTCTAGCTGAGGCCGATGCCGAATGATTCTGGGATCACATCTGACAGGAGCACAGGGGCTGGTGGTTGTTGACTGAGCCACCCCTGTGTCACCACAGTGGACACATTACTAAGACTTTGCCACTTTCCCCCTCGGCTCTAGGTAAGGGCATCTCCAACATGGAAGAGTCAGTGACCCTGGATAATGGAGGGTTTGCTGCCTTGGAGCTCAACAGTCGCCACCTCAATGTCAAAAGCACCTTCTCAAAAAAGAACGGAACCAGGTAGGAAGCTGGGCTGAGCCACTGAAGGCCGAATGCCTGGCATGTGTCCCCCATCCACAGCCACCCACCAAACAAATTCCATATAAAGCAAAGCATTGTGCATCTATGTATAACTCCTGTGCTCCTATGTGATGAGAGACAGAGACCAGAGAGCCCCTGGAGGCTCATGAGCCAGCTAGCCTGGTATACACAGCAGCAAACAGAGTCCCTGTGTCAAACGTGGTAGAAGGCGAGGACCATCACCAGAAGTTGTCCTCTGACCTCCACATATATGCCTTAGCATGTGCACAATTGCACTCACACACATAACACACACACACACACACACACACACACGTGCTTATGGTCACATGCGTGAGCATCTATACACAGATCTGGGGGAGTGTCCTCTCCGAGTAACAGATCGTAGGGTTTTCCACATTAAGGGCACATCGTCTCACAGAGTCAGTTTCAATATGAGTCTGCTTTTCGCTGCAGTGAGACTCAACAAGGCAGACCGAAAGCTCAGTTGATCTATCGTCTGCCAAACTTACAGTGACAAACTCATCGTGCCTCAGGATGGTTACGTCCTCTGCCACTCAGGGGGTTTGAATTGTTTGAAGGGTACTGAGACCCAGAGCTGACTAAGCTCTAGCTGCTCATCCTCTTGGCCGCAATCCAGAACACACAGGCACACACACACACACACACACACACACACACACACACACACACACACTACCTTCGTTAGGGCAGGAAGTGGAAGCTAGTGGCACCCAGTCCCCTCTTTCCATTTCACCTGTCTACTGAGAGTCAAGGTTTCCCTGTTAAGTCAGAGAAACTTGAAAAGGTCATCACAGAACTTCTAGACCAAGAGGGGCTTGTCACAGGGGACTTTTAAAAAATCGCTGCTGTGTTCCACGTCCTGCTGCAAGTCTTTCTCCACTCCTAAGAAGCATATTGAGGCCCATAGTCCAAGGATAAGCAGTCCTCTGTGGGTTAAGTTCCTGTGCCTACTACATAAACAGGAAATCATTTTGTGGTGAAGTTGGAAGGTCCTGGCCCACAAAGGAATGTCCCCAGGGAGTCCTCCACCAAGAGAAACATGGACATCTTCTGTCACCAAAACAGGGAAACTGTTACAAGGGGCTAGGATGTGTAGGTGCTGAATGAGGAAATCTTTCCAGAAGGGCCCACTGAAGCAGACCTCTCATCCCAGCCACTCAGAATGCTGAGGCAGAAGGATTACAAGTTTAAGGCCTGCCTGGGCTATGGAGCAAGTTCAAATCCAGCCTTGGGAATAGAGTAAGACCCTGTCTCAAAATAAGGAGAGGGCTGAGGATTATGGCTCCGTATTTGAGCATATGCCTAGAATCCCCTGTGCAGTGAGGGCTGGGGAAGTCATTAGTAGAGCATTTGGCTAGAATCCGCTGGTATGCAACTAGGTATATGACTCAGTGTGGCATCATAGGGTATGCCTATAGTGTGCACGGGGTCCTGGGTTCAATTCCTAGTACAGAACAAGAAAGCCTTTTCCAATCTCTCAACTTCCGCTACCTGGACAAAGGAGACAATGAGCCCTCCAGCCACCCTGTGTCCAAGCAGCCTCAGAGGGCTATAGGTAGGGACAGACCCACATTGGCTCTTAGATTTGTGAGGTTCCCTGACCCAACCCAGGAGCCATAGTTTTGCGTGAGAGCTCAGGGGAGTGCCAGTTTGGAAGGGTGGTGGGTGTGGACAATGGGTGCCCAGGCATCTGACCCTCAGGCACTGAGGTAGTTTCTGCAGAGCTAAGGTCAACTCTACAGTTCACATCCGTGTGTTCAGAGCCAAGTGCCACCTTGTCACTTGGCCATCTGAGAGAGCACAGGTGTGACACTGGGTGATCTGAGACAGCCAGAGGGTCTCAGCTCAGCTGCTCTACAGCTCACACAGTTCTGGAGAGGAAAGGGCTCACTGGGCCTCGTACGTTCATCCACGACAGTTGGCCTCTCTGAGAGTCCTGAACTTTCTCACAGGGCCAGGTACCATCATGAGCCCACAGAGAGCCACAGACAAAACCAAATTGAGTCAGAAGGGAAAAGTAGTCATTTGTTCTCACCGTAACAGCCCCAGGTTCACAGGTTTAAGGAAACAAAGGGCCCAGGGCTGTTTATAGTATATCTGCGTGTTCACAGAGCCCCAAGAACAAGGCCTGTAGGTTACATGGGTTACCCCGGCTGCCCCCTTTAGCTGAAGTCTCACATACTTTTAAAATGAGGCCTAGACCCAGCCATGGTGGCACAGGCCTGTCACCTCAGTACTCAGGGCCCAGGTAGGAGAATTACCAGTTGGAAGCCAGCCTGGTCTACACGGTAAGACTCTGTCTCCAAGAAGAATAACAGAGACTAGGGTGATGGTGCCTGCCATGCAAGCAGGAACCTGAGTATAGATCCCCAACACTCATAAAAAGCTGGGAATCATGGTACACGTCTGTAATCCCAACACTGGGGAGTAGAGATGGGTGATTCCTGGGGCTCCATTTCCTGCTAGTTTAGCCAAATTGCTAATATACTCTACCTTAAAACTAAGGTGTTGAGTGATCAGCCCCTGGCCTCCACATGCATTCACATATATGTATGCATGCATTCACATATATGTATGCATGTATCACTCATGCATAAGACACACACATCCAAATAAGAAAATTTTAAGAGAGGCACAATTGGTTCAAAGCTCTCTGGTCAAGCAGCGCCTGCTTTTGTGTGAGAAGGCACCCTTGTAGTGTCTTAGATTAAAAAAGAAGAAAGATTCATCTAAATGGTTAGATGACTAATGAGTCTGTCTGAAAATAAATCATTTTTGAGGTGGGGAAAGTGGGGACCCTGAGCTCAGCAGGTAAGGGCCAGCCTGATGGCCAGAGCTCAATTCCTGGGACTCGCACGGTGTCCTCAGACGGCCACACGTATGCCATGGCACATGCACATGTGAGCACACAGACATACACGTTAAAAAATGAGTAAATACTTTTAAAAGGAGGCCCTTGAACCTCCCTTGGGCCTCCCTGGGAAAACTATGGCAGAGCCCACCCCAAGGGAGTCGTAATGGCCAGGATGCCAGACTCAGTGGGAATAGGACTTTCCCATGCTTGGGTCACCGAGGATGACCTTCCCCATCATAGTGGGAAGGGTCACCTATTGGCAGCCACCGCTCAGCTTTGCACACATCCTCAGCCCGGGGGTCCTGAGTGTAAGGAGTTGCCTCCCAGAGTGCACCTTGCCCACCTAGCTGACCACAGTCACAGGGACCACGGAACGGCCCCAGGATGGAGAAGATGGGCTGGATTCTGACTCATTGAACAATTTATCCATGCTAAGAAGAGATTCTCCCCCAAGTTATAATGTCTCCATCTCAATAAAGAAACCAAGGGAGCTGGAGAGATGGCTCAGGGCTTAAAGCACCTGCCATGAAAGTACTGGGACCTGAATTCAGAACCCATGTTAATACCAGGCAAAGATGGTGGCCTCCCTGTAATCCCAGGTGTCTGGAGGCAGAGGCAGAGGGTCACTGGAGCCAGATAGCTAGCCAGATTAGCCTTAGCTGCGAGCTCTTGGTTCAATTGAGAGACCCTATCTCAATACAGAAAGTGAGGGCAATCAAAGAAGATTCCTGATATCAACTATAGCATTCTATATGCAGGTACACACAAACAAGCATGTGTATGCAGACATGCAAACATGTAGATATATGTGCACACAACAAACATGAAAATCATTGCTAAAAGATAATAAAAAGGAACAGGACAGGTAGTTGCAGACTGAAGTGTTTTTCCATTGCCGTGTGACAAATGACCATAGTATAACACACATCTCAGAGGTAGAGGTTGCCCCAGCCTGGCTGGTCTCCTGCTAGGGCCACCCATGGCCATATCCTTATGTCACTGGGCTGTTTTCTCAGATGAGGCTCCAGTACGCCAGAATTCTCCTCCAAGCTCACTCCAGCTCTTGGCAGAGTGTATCTGTGTGCCTGCACACCCCCCCCCGCATGACTTAGGGTCTCTTCCTGCAATAGACTGGGGACTACCCCTAGTCCTCTGCCACAGAGGCCACTCACAGGATGTTTCTTCCCACAAAGCCAGCAGGAGTTCTTTTTAGGTCTGACTCTTTTGCTACCAGTGCGCTGCATGCAGCTGGGGACAGCTGTGGATGGAGACCAACACAAAATCATAGTCACTTAAAACATGATAGTGTGTGTGTGTGTGTGTGTGTGCATGCGCGCACACGTGTGTGTACTGGAATTCAGATCTCCAGACCTCAGTGAAAGCCAGGTGGGTTTGATGACCACCTGTGACCCCAGCACTCAGGAGATGGAGACAGAGGATCCCTGGGGCAACTGATTAGCAAGAATAGCTGAATCAGTGAGCTCTGGGCTCAGCCAGGGACCCTGCCTCACAAAGTGGAGAGCTATTGCAGAAGATACTTGGCATCAACTCCTGACCTCCAAATGTCCATCCACACGCATGCAGATATGCAGACATGCACACATGCACAATACACACCAAAGAGCCGGCCACGCTTCACATTCTATCTCCAGCTGGCCGAGAAGGCTGCCTTCATACAATGTTACATGATTGTAACAAATGGTATTGACGGCTCCACCCTTTCTATATGACATAATGTGACCACAGTCACCCCTATATCCCACTAGTTACAAGCCAGACACAAGCTCCGCCTGCAGCTATGGCCTGGGAGCAGTGATTCGGCTAAGAATCTGTCAATCATTAAGGGCTAATGCCTCAAAGTCTTCTTGCCCTTAGGCTCAGCTTTGTGTCCTGAGCCCCAGCAGAGTGGAAGCCCAGGCTAGTGGGCTTTCCTAATCCCATTCATCCTCAACTTTGACTCAGGAGACTTTCCATAATTCCCATCCTGATACGTCAGACCTCTTCCCTGTAGATTCGCCCTCAGCCCTGGCCAGCGTGTATATCCTTCCTCTGTCTCCCAGAGTTCCGTGTGCCCTGTGCCTCCTGCTGACCCAAACCCCATGTGCCCTTCTTGCTGAAAGTTCCACCTGACCAAGACAGCTTGTTCCTAGTGTCCTGACCTTGCACAGGCTGTAAAATCACAGATAACCAGTGCTTGGAGCTCTACCTCAGCCATAAGGTGAAGTCCTTGGGGGTGCTTTCCTCCTTGTTCCCACATGAGCAGCTTAGGAGCCCCACCCACAGGGCTCTGTGCTGTGTCCAGAGTAACTCGTGGTGTGGTCCTGTTGTAGATCCCCACCCCGACCAAGCCCCGGAGGTCTGCACTACTCCGACGAGGACATCTGCAACAAGTACAACGGCGCTGTGCTAACTGAGAGCGTAAACCTTCAGGAGAAGTCGGTGGATGGGTCAGAGTCCGAGGTCAGTGCCGCCGGGCTTCCGAGCCCTGACCGCCATACTTGCTTCATGGGCCTTCGCATTCCTCAACATAGGTCATCTCATTTGGGTCTCACAGTCACCCCGTGGGGTGGGCAGAACTGATGGTAGACTGTAGAAGAAGGAAGCACAAAAATCGGAATGGCAGTATGGCTTTTCCCAGGGAGAAAGGAAACAATGTCCAGTCACAGATAAGGAGGCATCAACAGACCCAAGAAAGGTGCCATCCAAGTCAGGCAATTGGCTGTATTCCTTCTCTCACTGCTGTGGCAAAAAAACCCTGAGAGAGCAGCTTCAGGAGAGCAGGGTGTATTTGGCTCCCAGTCTGTGGGTACACAGTCCATCACTGTGGGAAGGCTTGGCAGCAAGAACATGAGGCAGCTAGCTGGTCACATGGCATCCACAGTCAGGAAGCAGAGAGGTGAACGCCGGTGCTCAACTTGCTGTCATCTTTATATTCAGTCCAGGACCCAGGCCTAGGGGATGGTGCCACCCACATTGAGGTAAACCTAATCTGGAAACTCCCTCACAGACGGGTGTGTCTCCTGAGTCAGTCTGGACCCTATCAAGTTGGCACTCGCTCTAAACCACCACATGAGCCAGTGAGTTTATTGGGGTTCCTTGTATGAACTCAGGTGACTCTCAGACAACTCCACCCCAGTCAACTACTTAGGACACAGACAGGCCTCATGACAAAGCCTCCCAAGAAGACCTTCCGGCTGTTGTGAGAGAATGTTAATGGGCTCACTCACTCATGCGGGGAGACCAGAACTGTGCTGGTGGGGCTCCTGCTGCTAGCAACCCCCGTCCCTGTGTCTCATGTTGGCCAGCATGAAGGGTCCAATCGATGGTTCCACTGGGCGTCCCCAAGGGTCCTATTTGTAAGCCTCAAGAAGAGCAAGAACCACAGGCCATTTGCTGTACACGTATTCCTAGCCCACGTCTCAGCACACGCCTCAAAATCAATATTTAATCTAAAATACACTCTCACCTTCATTCTTGACCTGATTTGGGTCCTTATTGAGCCCCGGAGCTCAATAAAACAGCTTCTTTTCAATTGTAGCTCATATGCGAACTCCAGAGAGTGGGCAGTGGGTGGGCACCAGCGAGGCCCAGCTGAGATCCACTTTACATGCTCTGTTTGCAAAGGATGCTGGGCCTATAACATAGCCTCAGGCTTGTAGGAAACAGCAAGTAGCAGTGTCTGTCTCTGCTGGAGGGCTGTTTGTTATTGAAGGCCTGTGGGGACAGGCCTGCTCCTTTTTGGCTGAGGTTAGGTGGTGTCACTGCATGGTAACTGCTCTTTGAAGAGCAGCAGGTGAGGAGGCAGCATGGCCTTGCGTCAGGCTTCCTGCCGCAACGAATAGAGCTGGGCCTTGTGGGCAGTGTCCTTAGCTGCTGGCCCACTATTCCCTGAGTACTGGGCATGTCATCGGTGGTGACTGTGTGACAGCTGAGTATGTGGAGAGTTCCCTGTGCGCTGACATACTCTGTGGTGCTGAGCACTTATTGTGGGGCCAGGCCTCACGTCGCTCACTCTGCGCATGCTTGGAGTCCACCTAGCCCTGCGGCTGGGTCATTCTTCTGACATTCTCAATAATCCCAACATTTGGGAGGTGGAAACAGGAGATCTAAAGTTCAAGGTCATCCTTGGCTGCACAGCAAACGTGTGGCCAGCCTGGTTCTTAAAATTAATTAATGAATCGGTTCATTAATTAAAAATTTTTAAATAGGTTAATAGGACAGGCCTGGGTCTATTTCTTCTCTCAAAGGCATGAGATGGCTTGAGGTTCAAAGTCAACTGATTTTTTAAAAAGGTAACAAGATTTACCTAAGCACTGAACTAGGAAAAATGCATACATATGTTGGTGGAAGTTTCTGTCCTACCTTCCAGTTCCCAAATAATCAACACAGAGGCTTAATATTAATTATAAATGCCTGGACGATAGCTCAGGCTTGATACTACCTAACTCTTACATTTAAATTAACCCATATTTCTTATCTATGCTTTGTCACATGGCTCATGGCTTGTTACCTCATTTTCTACAAGTCCTGTTTCCTCAGCTGCTGGCTGACTAGTGTCTCTTCTGACCCCGCCCCTCTTCCTCCCATCATTCTGTTTGGCTTTCCCTCCTAACTTTATCCTGTTCAGCTATTGGCCAGTCAACTTGTTTATTAAACCAATCATAGCAACATATTTTCACACAGTGTACAGAAGGATTATTCCACAGCATATATATATGCACATGCATGCATAAATACACATATATGTACACACGTGCCTAAATACAGGCATATACATGTGCATATACATGCTACATACATATGTACATTCTCTTACACATGGATGAATATGTATGTATATATGTACATGTCACCATACACACACACACACACACACACACACAGAAGGGGGTTGAGCATGGAGAAGCCAGTGAGGAAAGGAAGGAGGGCAGGCATAGAAGAGGAGGGACTCTGTAGAAGAACACCATTCTGCTAAAAGGAATTCTGCAAGAAGTTTGCCTTTCTTGGCCCTGTGACTTCCTGGGGAGAGATGAACAAATGTCCTTTGACCCCCATATAGGGCACTGACTGCCAACCAAAGAAATGGCCCCACCCGAGTCTTAGTGAACCAGTGAGTTTATTTGGATTCATGGACATGGGTGACTCAAAAGTGTTGCATCACCCAAAGTCCAGCCCAGCATGGGTGACAGCTCAGAAAAGCTGCACCCCAGAGCTCCATGCATGCCTTGCAGGCAGCCTGGCAGGTGGGAGAGCCCCCTCTCTCTTCCCAGCGACTGTTTGTTTATATGACATTGGGGAGGGGCCTTGAGGATCTTGTACATTTCAGGAGTTTCCTGAGACTTGTGAGTTTTCTGTAGCTCTTGAGTCTTCGTGAGCCTCCCTCCAGGAACACAGGTTTCAGTCTGGAGGTAAGAGCTGCATGACAGCCACAGGTGGTGCTCAGGGATCCGGGGTTTTGAAAGCTTTCCCGAGGTCCTCACTGATGAGGGGGCCAGAGCTGAGTTCCCTCCCTCCTACCACACCTACCTCTGGGAGCCACTAAGGCACACCTGTGTGACTGAGGAAGCCAGGGGCCAGTGAGCTTGGCTGCCTGCCACCATCATAAGGTCTATGCTGTGTGGAGAGCCCATTCTTATCATTCCCCGGGGTGCCCCATGGTTCGCAAGGCCTTTGGGGTAGCAGTTCCTTCCTGGAGCCAATGACTGTATAAACATGCACAGCCTCCTAGGACCTCAGGGTTCTGGGTCCTGAAGCCTCTCAACACCCTTCCACCTGAGGCCTCCTGACTGCCAGCCAAGAATCCCTGGGCTGGGACCACTGGGGCTCCCCGGCTCGTGAGTGGATGGGTCCTGGCCAGCTGCCTGTTTTCCAGGGTTCTTTGTCTTGCTGTGTCAGAAGTGTGTGAACTGAGGGAAATTGCAAGCACTGAGCATCTTAGGACCTCAACCAAGGAACCCATCAGATCATGCTGGAAGGGTCAGTTAAGATGGTGGCATTCACTTGGACCAACCTCTTATTTCTGTCTGGAGTGATAAGAAGTGCCATGGTGTTATGTGACACCGGTATCAGGACACTGACAGGCTAACACCAGGTAGGACTCGTGTCCCCATGAGCATAGACTTTTCACCATGCCAATGGGTTTTAGATGCCCTGGGTGGGGAAGGCCCTTTCCCAGTGACACATCGACTACTATGAAAGATGACAGTTCCAGCAGAGATTCAGTAGGATTCTTGCTTCCTCCTCTCTTGGGGCTCTGAAAAAGACAGGGACAATGGCCAACTTCTGTGTCCATCTGGTGTTGCCACTGACATGACCCCAAGGCAAAGCACTAGATTACACTGTAACCCTAATACATGGGGTTTTGCATTTGAATCTTCAAACTGCCTTCTAGGGAGGAGAAACATTTTAGATCTATACACAAGGCTTGGGGGCTAGGGGTGTACTCAGTTGTTACAGGGCTTGCCTTGCACACAGGAAGCCATGGGTTCCATCCCTGGCACTGCATAACACACAGCGTGTGGTGTACTCAGGAGGTAGAGGCAGGGAAGGGAAGTTCAAGGGCATCCTTAGCTACATAGGGAATGTGAGTCATCCTGGGCTACATGAGACCCTGTATGGAAAAAAAAAATCTCAAGTATATTTGCAAATGAGTGCTGCATCATTCAGGTGGATGCTATTGCTTAGCAACCCTGAGTGTTCCTGCATGGCACTTGCTGGTCTCTTTAAGAGCCTCATCTACACTTCTGTTTCTGCCAACCCCTAGTTAACGGTCCAAAGCACAAAGTGTTGTGTTAGGAAAATAAGCATCAGGGCTAAGCCGTGTTGACCATTATCCCCTCTGAAGGTCAGAGTCATCCAGACTGGAGACAAAGCCACTTCTGGAATAGTGAGCTGGAGCCCCCAGAGGATGCTATTCCCAGGAGGACAATGAATTAGCCAGGGAAAGTGATTTTGTAAACATCCACCTGCGAGTCTTTGGAACCAGGGAAGACCATGAGTAGAGATTTATAAAAGATCCATTGGGGCTGAGAAGCTGGCTCAGTCAGTAAAGCCAGAGCCAGCTGAGCAAATATAGGGATCTGAGTTTGATCCCCAGAACCCATGTAAAAGCTGGGATGGTGGCAAGGGCTTGTAAACCAGCACTGGGAAGGCAGAGACAAGTGGATTCCTAGAGCTCACTGGCTAGACAGTCTAACCAAATCAATGAGCTCCAGGCTAGTGAAAGACCATCTCGAAAACTAAAGAGGAGGGTGGAGAGATGGGTTAGTGGTTGAAGAGATTGCTGAGCAAGCATGGGGACCAGAGTTAAGATTCCCTGGAACTCACAAAACCCATGCATGGTAGTGCAGAATCCCAGGGTTGGGGTTTGGCCAGAGACAAGGGAATCCCAGATGCACACTGGCTGTCATTGAAGCCAAATCAGCAAACTTCAGGTTCAAAGAGAGACCTTGTCTCAAAGACTAAAGTGGAGAGAGACAGGAGGCGGGGAGAAGACATCCATCATTAGCATTAGGCCTACACACACACACACACACACACACACACACACACACACACTGCCTCCCAGAAAATTTTTTAAAAAATAAAGCATTTTCAAGATTCTTCCAGCTCTAACTAATTGGAATGATCCCTCATACCTAACTGGTTCCCTGGTAGTGCAGGATTTTTCATCTTGCTGGTACTTTGCCAAGTTCTGAGCAGACCCTTGCTGCAGCTCACCAAGCATCCACAGTGCAGCCTGACGCAGCACTCAGTCACCTTCTGTCCTTTCTATGGTTTCCTGGGAAACCAGCACACCAAGACTTCACATCACAGGCAGCAAGGAAGAAAGGGAAGGAAGGAAGGGAAGGAGGGAGGGAGGGAGGAAGGAAGGAAGGAAGGCCCGCCCAGTGGCAACACCTTTTTGCCAGTAATTCTCACTCACTAAAATACATCTTCATTCAAAAATAATGTCACATAAAGAAGTAGAGCTGGCAGCAGAGGAAGGATGGTAAGCCCTGGCAAGAGTGGGAGACCACAGCACTGATCATCTGTCTGGCATCCTGTGTCCTCTCCCAAAACGATGAAGAAGAAACAAAGTGCACAGTCTTGGTCTTTCTTCCAAGGTGCTTTCTGCACAAAGGTAGAGTTCCCTCAGATTAGCTTGAGGGCCACTTGCCCACCAAACCATACCCTACACTGGTAATCAGTCTCTCCTACCACAAACACTGTGCAGAATCCCAGAGCAAGGCTCTGATTGGTCGGTGCAAGGCACACACACCATTCTGTGATCCTGTGAACCAATTACTGCCCAGGATGAGTTCCTTCCAAGTAATCCAGGAACAGACCCAAGAACTGAGACATGGGTGTGTACAGGGCAATGGCCCCTGTATTAGTTACTCAGTTTGTTGCTGCGAGAAAATATCTGACAAAGCAACAGATGGAAGGAAGGGAGGGAAGGAAGGAAGGAGAGAAAGGAAGGAAGGGAGGAGAGAAAGAAGGAAGGAAAGAGGGAGGAAGGGAAGGGGAAGGGAGGAAAGACGGAGGGAGTGAGGGAAGGAGGGAAGGAAGGAAGGAAGGAAGGAAGGAAGGAAGGAAGGAAGGAAGGAAGGGTGGGTTTGTTCTGAATCACAGTTCAAAGATGTAGTCCATCATCATGGTGCAGAAATCTTGACAGCAAGAGCGCGAGGCAGCTGGTCACATGACACCCACAGTCAGGAAGCAGAGAGAGATGGATGCTGGTGCTCAGCTCGCTTTCTCCTTTCTATTCAGTCTGGGACCCCACGGAATACCACCCACTGATGTTTAGGCTGGGTCTTCTGTCTCAGTTAATCTAATCCACATAATTCCCTCATAGACATGCCCAGACACTTGTCTCTATGGTGATTCTAATTCCCACAAAACTGACCATCAAGATCACCTATCACAATCTCCTACCTGGTTCCCTTGTGACCTTAGCCACAGACCCCTCTCTGTATATTGTCCCCATCTTTGGTTCATGAAATACTCAAGGGTGGACATAAGAAGTCATGTTAAGTTGCTCTTCCCCTCACCCTGACAAAATGCCTGACTGGCTTTGGTTAATCTCATACAGGTCTATGGGCACGGGTCACAGCACACGTTTGTCAGTCAGTAAAGGGCTTGCAGTACATGCGTGAGGATCCGAGTCTGATTCCAGCATGGATGTAAAAAGCTGAGTGTGGCACACATAGTTACATTCCCAGTGCCGGGGAAGCAGAGGCGGGAGGAGCTCTGAGGCTTGCTGACCAGACAGCCCAGCCAAAGTAGAGACTGGCAACGGGGCCCAGTGAGATACCCAGTCTCAAATATCAAGATGAATGGCTCCTGAAAATGACACCCAGGTTGTCTTCTGGCTTCAATGTGCATACACACACACATATTCAGATCCATACACACACACACAAATACAGACTTCCACAAAACTGTAGCAGTCCATTCTAGCCCATCAGAGGTCCAATCTACCCTTGACCCTGCTTCTCTCTAGCCCCATAGCTGCCAGAAAAGGGCTGGTGGGAGGTTTGAGAAACAGAGGAGGCCTCTGGGGTTTCCAGGTGGATGCTCAAAGGTCTCGCGGAGGCAGAATTTACAGACCATGGTTCTACTGGTGACTCCTTCATTGCTTGGTTTCATTTGAGCCAAGACCCACCCGTACAATCTCAGTCTCCCAGTGTCCAAAGAACGGGACAGAAATTGTCTGGAGTCCATAAATGCTCTATTCCCACTGCCATTGGCTGAGATTCCCCCGTGGGCGTGGCCTGAAAAGCTCGTTTGAATTTGTTGATCTTGGTCCTCTGAGCCAGAAGATAGCAGAGGGGCTGAAGCTCATATTTTGCATGGCCCCTCAAAGGAGAATAAAGTTAGCACCAGTTTGTGGAGCTGGGGAACTAAAGAGCCTTCACCCCATCCTGGGGACCCAGTGAAGTCCCCATGAGAAAAGAGATGGCTTCTGTGGATCTCAGTGTCCTCCCCCAGGACTTTTAAAATTCAAGACAGCGTCTGCAGACTTGACAGCAACCACACGGAGTCCTGCTCTCGCCTGTCTCCATCCCTTCCTTGTCTTCAAGTCCTAGTTTACGTAGAGCATTGCCTCCTAAGCGTAAGGCCCCTAGAAATTGGCTGGAGGTTATCTTAAACACAGCCACAAATCCTGGTCCAAATCCTGGTCCCAGGGGCCCCACTTGGAAGTGTGAAGACCAAAAACCAAAAACGGGGTATCTAACGGGGAGCCAGGAGTTCACCGCAGACTCAGTAAGATCTGCTTCAGCCTCTGTCTCCTTTACTGATCTTTTCCGTGACAACACAAAGAACAGAAAATAATTTTGCCTAAGTTAAGAAATGAGAAAACACAGACTAAGACAGACATTGTTTTGTCTCACACCTGTTACCCCAAAATCTGAAGGCTGAGGTAAGAAGATGGAAATCACAGAAGGGAAGCCAGCCTGCTCCTCACAGTGGAACCTTGGGGAGGGAGGGGAGAGGGAGGGAGGGAGGGAGGGAGGGAAAGCCGACTGAATACTTCTTACAGGTGTTGCTGGCTTATTGTATAAAATGAACTGAGACCCTCAAGGGGATTATTTTCAGCATCCCCAGGAGCTCAGAGCTTTCCTGGTTGCGGTGGAGTGTGCTTGAAGTCCCAGCCCTAGGGCAGATGAAAATGCAGACACGGGCATATTCCAGCAGCTTCCCCTGCTGCAGTCTCTAAGCCTCCTCAGGCAGTGTGGGTCTTGGCAAGAGGCCTCTGAGGGTGCCCTCCCCACCTCAGACATGCTGAACTTTTCCCTTTGGTCTCCAACAGCTCACATCTTGGCCCCTGCAGACCAAAGACCAGGAGCACTCCCAGGCCTTCACAAGCTTGTGTTCTGAGGCAGGATAGAAAGAGAATGATGGCAGAGAAAGAAAGGCACCCACCCACCCACATACACATACATGCACACACTCTGGAGTCTCCCCAAAGCTTCCCACCAGCTGATAACTAAGAATTGCAGCATGGCTGGGGGGCAGTGGTGCATGCCTTTAATCCCAGCACTCAGGAGGCAGAGGCAGGTGGATCGCTGTGAGTTCAAGGCCAGCCTGGTCTACAGAGCAAGTTCCAGAACAGCTAGGGCTGTTATACAGAGAAACCCTGTTTTGGAAACCCTCCCCCCGAAGTTGCCACATGACTAACATTTACTGGGAAGCTTGTGGAAATAGAGACAATATTCCTCCCATATAAAGGTATTTTATATTAAATAGTGATGAGCCAGGCTTAAGGCTCTGAATGCATGTAACCTCGGGCAGGGCCTCATCCCTCTCCCAGACATTTTCTGGGAGTCTCAAAAAACAAAAACATCCTACATCCACTGAGCTAGTTTTACCCTGTCAACTGAAGGCCTGTCAGGTGCCACTTGGGACCCACCTGTGTTCTCATTTATTTTTCTTAGCAGCCCTTTGAGGATGATAAGAGCATCAAACCCCACCAAAATGGTGTGTGTGTTGGGGGGGGGGGTATTGTAAAGATGCAGAAAGGCAATTCTTCCTGAAGAAGCCCACACCCATGCTTTCAGGGTGTTCTGTGCACCCCCACCCCACCCCACATCTTCTCTTAATCCCAGAGCTTCTGATCAGTGTTCAGAATAACTTTTAAGGGGCTGGAGAAATGATTAAGAACATGTATACTGTTCCTGCTTAAGACCAGATTTGGTTCCCAACACCCATATTGAGCAGCTCCCAGCCACCTCTAACTCCATTTCCAGCCGTCTGCTGCCCTCTTCTGGAGACCACACAAACTGCGTGTACACACACACACACACACACACACACACACACACACATATGTGTGAAATTAAAAATGAATCTTTTCATTTTTATGTGCATGGGTGTTTTGCCCGCATATAGTCTGTACCCATGGATTTGAAGTACCCAAGAAGGTCAGAAATAGGTGTCAGATCCCCCGGCAGTAGAGTTACAGATGGCTGTGAGCTGCCATGTGGGTGCTGGAAATGGAACTCCAGGCTTCTGGAAGAGTGACCAGTGCTCTTAACCACTGAGCCATCTCTCCAGCCCCCAAATAAAACTTTTAAATATTTATTTTTTAAAAAATAAACTCCAACTTGGGCTGGGGAAAGACAAAAAGACCCAAGTTCAATTTCTGAGTGCCCACATAAGAGCTGGGCAGTATCTGGGGGAAGGGGGGGCAGAAGCAGATGAGTCAGCCAGCTAGCCACGGTAAAATGACCAGCTTCAGGTCCACCGAGAGCCCCTGCCTCAAAATAATAAGGTGCGTAGGAAAATAGGAGACAGCATCTTTCTCTGTCTTCCACATGTGAGCAGATGGATATGTAAAC
>PVIU01015806.1:0-47153 GCA_004026605.1 Ondatra zibethicus
GGAGCACCTGGTTAGACATGTCATGGGAGGGCTCTGGTCACCTCAGAAGGAAGGGATAAAACAGGTGACAAGTTCAACTGCTAATCTGTGTGTGGATAATGTCAGTAGAGATTATAAAATGCTCCTTTTTGCTGTTTTTGTGGTGCTGGGAAGCTAACTCAGAGCCTTATGCATGCTAAACAAGTCTCTCATCCTTTGGGATTTTGAGACTAGGTCTTGCTTTGTAGCTCAGGCTAGCCTTGAAATGCCCAAGTTGGTTTCAAATTCCTATTTTTGTCTCTGTCTTCTGATGCTGGAATTACAGAAATTTGCCACCACACTGGGTTTCTAATGGCCTTTTTTTTTTTTTAAATCAATGATGACTTTTTGTTTTGTTTTGTATTTATAGACAGGGTTTCTCTATATAACAACTCTGGCTGCCCTGGAACTCGCTTTGTAGACCAGACTGGCCTCAAACTCACAGAGATCCACCTGCCTCTGCCTCCCTAAGTGCTGGGATTAAAGGCGTGCACTATCACCACCTGGCTGAAATCAATTTTTAAAAACACCTGTTTTGGTACTAGGAATTAAGCTAAGGGGCTTGTGTATTTCAGGCAAATGTTTTACCACTGAGTTACAGCCCAGTTTCACCATATGTTGGGAGCATAAAAGTCCTTCTGTCCACTGGTTACTAGAGAAACCAGGGACGTTAAGGATGCCAGACTGTCCTTTCTAAGGGAAGGACATAGAACCTGGTTGTCCATCCAGAAGGCTGGGAATTGCAGGTGTTTAGCAGCCTGGTGATCTGCATTTTCTTTAGGGCCAGGGCATTTCAAGTTCCCACAACCAAAACTGGAAGTGCTAGTGGTCTAAATGACCCTTACATTATTTGCATAGCCAGGGACTCCCCCAAGCTTCCATAACCAGTACTTGAGGTAGCTAATAGCCCAAATGACCTCTACACTATCTATATGACTGAGACCAGCCAGAGCCTTCCCTAGGCCCTTAGGCTAGTACATGTAGCCTAACTCCAGAACCCATCTTCTTGGAAGAAATGACATACATTGAGTTGAGTTTTAACGTAATTATGCCTCTTTCTGCACCAGGGATTGTATTACACCAATAAACTTTTTTGCAAATTGTACTGTTTAAATGTTATGGAAATAAACCGCCTGGCATCAAACTCTCTAGAAGTTTGATCCAGTCTGGCTAAATCAGGCTGAACTGAGTTTTCATTCTAACCTCTTTGCAGTTTGTTTTTCTATCATGATGTCTGCAGGGATCCCTGTAACCATATCTTTTAAATTATGTGTTTGGTGTGCATGGGTGCATGTATGTGTCCATGTGTCTGTGTCATTGTGTGTCCATGTCTGTGTGTGATTGTGTGTGTGATTGTGTAGGTAGGGAGGAGACAGTTCCTATTATAAACAGACATTTCCTGCTATAATTTCACAGAATAGAGTGTCTGCTCTTTTAATTTTATCTCAGTTCTTTCATCTTATCCCAAAGGTTCTTGGCGCTGGTCTGTTGAGTATACCTCAGAGTTCCCGAAGTGTTGGTCAATGTATTCTTTTCTTTGTGTATGTCTGAGCCTGTCACTGTCTCCCCCTTCACTCTTCTGCTTAGTCTTGTCTGTTGATCATGGCTCTGCTGTGTTTCTTGTCTGGCTGACTGATTGATTCATTCCCAGAGTTTCCGTTCAGTTCTTTTTCAGCATCTCAACTTCCTTGATCAATTTTCCCTTTACAGTTTTTAATTTCTCCTCCGTGTCTGGAGATCTCATCCACACTAGTAATGTTCTTTGCTAGGTCCTGAATTAGTTCCTTTACTCCACTCGTCTTAGCTGAATCACTTATGCGGCCAGTCGTTCTTTTGCAGGGTAGGATTCTGAATCTTCCTGGCGTTTCAGGTTCTTGACCTCTTTGGTTTCCACTGTTAAGCTGTGAGCCTGTGCAGGTGTCACAGTGGGTTGCTCCATATGTTTTGGGCGTGTCTTTGTTGTGGTTTGCGCATCTATTGTAGGCTTTAGTTTTACCTTTCCCCTTTCTTACTCTTTCTATCCGTTTCATCTTATGAGTCCTGTGGGTGAGTTGCCTTCCCTTGGGGCTATGATGCTATTTGTGGGGAGGAACAACAGTAACACAATGATTTCCCAGTGTCCTCAGTGTTGACGAGCAGTGGGAGACACTTGTGGACTTCACTTGTGTCCCTGATGAGGTTCAGAGGCATTGGGACCCTGATATTTGATGAGGAAAGCGTCTCTTTAGAGACAAAGGTATGAGTACGTATGGAGTAAAGTGAGGCCAGAATGGGGAAGAGGGGTAAGGTAGGTGTGAGAAGGAAAGGTCAGTGGTGTGACCAGTGGAGAAACCAAACTGTAGCCTAGAGAAGGAGGAAGTGTAAGTTAAAATTCACTAATCTAACGAATTAAACTACGAAGTTGCAAGTTGTGGTGAAATTTTGTTTGTGATCTAAGGCTTGTCTGAAGATCAGAGTGCAGAGCTAGTTAGTAGTTAGCCATAGAGGGCCAGGCAGTGGTGGCACACACCTTTTAATGCCAGCACGCGGGAGGCAGAGGCAGAAGGATCTCTGTGAGTTCACAGCCACCTGATGTGGGATTCCCCTCTGTATGCTATGAATACCATTGGTTCATAGCAAAAAGAAGCTGTTTTGGGCCTGTGATAGGGTGGAGCAGAGCTAGATGGGGAAAACTAAACTGAATGCTGGAAAAAGGAAGGTGGAATAGAGAGAAGCCATGTAGCCCCTGTCAGAGACCGATGCCACAGTCTAGCCAGTAAGCCACAGTCATGTGGCAATACACAGATTACTAGAAATGGGTTAAATTAAGATATAAGAGTTAGCCAATAAGAAGCTAGAGCTAATGGGCCAAGCAATGATTTAATTAATATAGGTTCTATGTGGTTATTTCGGGGCTGGGCAGCAGAAACAAACAAGTGGCCTCTTACAACAGCCACCCTGGGCTTGATCCAGTCTAATAGAGAAACAGAAATAGGCAGCGGTGGTTCACACCTTTAATCCCAGGATTTGGGAGTTACACATCTTTAATCCCAGCACTAGGCAGGTGGAAACAGGAAGGGATATGATTGGGCAGAGAGAGGAATATAAGGCAGAAGGAGACAGGAGCTCAGCGCACACTCAGTCTGAGGATTTGTAGAGACAGATACTCCTCCAGTCTGAGGGTTGTGCAGAGGTAAGAACTCTGTAGTGGTTGGCTGCTTTGCTTCTCTGATCTTTCAGCATTAACCCCTATATCTGACTCCAGGTTTTTATTATTAAGACCAGTTAGAATTTGGGATACAGCAAGTAAATAAATAAAGAACAAGCAGCAACTTTAGAAGGCCTTTAGCCTTAGCATTTCTTCCTCATCAGAATGTTTCTCATGTCCTTGAACTGTCCTTTGCATGAATCTCCTGGGGTGTATGTGGGCTGGAAACACTGCTAGGCTTAGTAACTCCTACAAGTTAGGTCAGTCTGTCCTTCCAGATGAGGATTCCTTTGTCTGATCTCCGGTTCTGCCTAAACTCCCTGGTCTGTGGCCAGTTGCCAGCAAGTTGTAATCTTGCCACTCTGCTGCTTGTCTTTCTACACTCAAGGCTCTCTGGGACAGAGACTCTGGGGGTAAACTGGAAGGCTAGCCCAAAAGAGCACCTTTGTGGCCCTTGGGACACTGCCCTGGGTTCCACAGCATCCTTCTGGCACCGGTTTGGGCAATGGTTCTAGTGGGGAGTGTTTTTTTTTCTCTGGCTAATATCCCCTGGTCTTAGCTTCAGCTTTCCCGGCCACACTTTACTTACTCTGGCATCTCTCCTGCTCTGGTCTGCTCTCTGGGCATTGCTAATCCAGTGTCTGGTTGCTTTTCCACAGCGCAGACTTCTCTGCACAGCACTGCCCATGGGAACGCGTGCTGGCCCCTACCGTTGGTGTTGGACACCTGGAACTGCATCCCAACTGGGGACCCCAGCGGCTCACCTCTTCTGCAGAGGAATTCCCACCTCTGTTTATTTCTGTCTTTGTTTTGGAGGAAGAAGATTCATATTGTGTTTTCGAGTTAATCCTTTTATTTAGTTTTGTAATCTGCTTGCTCAGATGCAGCCTCTAATCTGCCACCATCTCAGTTGGAAGGAGACTTGTTTTGAGGCAGGGCTTTGCTGTATAGCCCAGGCTCACCTGGAACTCGCTATATAGTCCAGACTAGCCATCAACTTGTAATTGTCCTCCCTGGATCTTCCAAGTCTAGACATGTACACCAACGTAGCCAGCTTGTTAGAAACTAACAGCTGCTCTAACTTTGATTATTATTGACATGACTTATCTTTCTCCATTCTTTTACTTTTAACCTACATGCGTCTTTGTATTTAAGGCAAGTTTCTTATGGACAACCCATTGTTGGAGCTTGCTGTGTAACCCACCCTGACAACTCTATTTAATTTGTTTGTTTAGGGCATTGCCATTTAAAATGGCCATTTTCTGTGACAGGAGAGTAGGGAGGGAGGCTTATTTGGAGGAAGGAAGGGGACCGGTAAGTTAGGGCAGGGAGGATGGGGAGGAGTGAGAACAAAGTATAATGATATAGATGTGTGGAAATGCCACAATGAAGGACATTACTTTGTATGATAACTTAAAAAAACAGTATTATTGACACAGCTGGGCTGATATTTCCTGTTCTCTGGCAATTGCTTCTGCTCTTTGCTTCTGTTTTTGTCTTCTGCTCTCTTTCTGCCTTTGCAGTTTAATTTTTTAAATTATATTTAATATTTATTTAGAGAAAGTATCTTTCTGTGTTTCAGGTTGGGAGCATAGGCTCCAGCCCCCCAGGCCTGGTCTGGACTCCAAATCCCAGCAGGCCATATCCTGACCCCTCCCTGGGGGTGAGGTCAGGACCACTCCCCAGGGTATTTAAATGATCTCCCTATAGAGGAACACGTGGTCCCTTTTCCATCCTCCCGGTGGTTGCATTCCCGCGGCTTCCCGGTTTCCCCCTCGGGGCCACCCAAGAGCGCAGAACTTCCATTAAACCTGGATATTTCTTTATTTGGCTTGTTTGATTCAGCTTGATTGGGAATTTTGTGTTGACGGGGAGCTCGCATTAGGAAATATTCCTAACACTGTGTCTCTATCTTTACCAGTCTCTCCTACTTTCTTTGTCTGTTTGTGTGTGTATTCACACACACACACACACACACAGATACACACACACACACGCATGCACGCACACAGGACTTCTTTCTCACCTCCACCATGGGGTTCTAGGGATTGAACTCTGGTTGTTGGGTACGGAGGACAGCACCTTTACTCACTGAACCAGCTCACCAGTCCCCACTGTGAATGCTTTTTAGACTTAATTTTTATGTATGTATCTCTATGAGTGTGTGCCAGATGTGCCTGGGTACCTAGGAGGCCAGAAGGGGCCTGTGGAACTGGAATCACCAGAAGTTGTGAGACACCAGATGTGGGTGCTGGGAACAGCTGTCAGGAGGTCCTCTGGAAGAGCAGTGCAAACTCCTAACCAATGAGCCATTTCTCCAGCCTTGTTGTGGTTTTTAATTGAACATTATATGTGATTTCATTCTCTTTTCTTAGCATATCAAATACAATTTAAAAAAGCATTTTGGTGGTTCTGGAGCTTGCAATGCATTTTCATTATTTTCTACTTATTTATTTATTTGACACAGGGTTTCACTATGTGGCCTCTGGCTGGTCTGGAATTCAGAACCAGGCTGGCCTTGAACTCTCAGAGATGCACCTGCCTCTGCCTCCAAAGTGCTGGAATCAAAGGGGTGCATGACCATGCCCACCTGCACAGTGCATTTTCAATGAATCCAAGTCTCTTCCAATAACAGCACACTACAGAATGTGGTGGCAGAGACTGGGGTTGGAGTCAACCAAGAGTTACTGTTTAATGGGTAGAGTTTCTATTTGGAGCAATAAAGATCTCTGGAAGTAGATAATGGTGACAGTCACACACAATGTAAATGTGCCGAATGATACTTTTAAAATGATTTGAAACAGTAAATGTCAGTATTTTTGTATTCAAGTTGCAAATAAATCAGAAAAGGGGAAAGAAAGGAGACAGGTCAAGGGAGAGTAAGAGGAGGGAGGGAAGTGAAAAGAGACAGGCTTCCATTTGGGGTGCTCCTTCTGCTACAGCAGCAAAACTGGATGTTACAGGAACCCACTGAAAACAAAGCCACTTCTCAGAACTGCAAAGTCAAAGCTGCAGAAGGAAGTGTTTCATCTGTTTAATTAGCATACTTAACGCAATGCAAATAACGGAGGGCTAGGAAGCGGGTGTGGGGGCGTGGGTGGAAATGCTACCGTTGGCAAATCAGCCACCACAAGAAGTCAGTACGAAGGGCACAAAGATGACGGACAGGGAGACAGAAGGACCGATAAAAGTCAGTCAGTTCACTCCAAAGAGTTCACTCCTGAACAGGCAGCAATCTGACAACAGACGCGCCACACGCTAGCAGGCTAAGTGGGCGTAGCGTCGAGTCGCGTCGTTTTAAGTTCTTTTGAGATTGGTGTCAGTAGAACAGCGGCGGCAGACCCAGGAGAACCGCTGACTCAGTCACCCCAGGAGGTGAGGCGCCTGACAGGCCTGGAGTAAACACAGGCTTCACACATCCCGGAGGGTCTTGCTGCGAATTAAAACACAACCTTAAACAGGCGTGATGCACAAGGCTTTGTTTCTGCAGACACTTTGAAGATTAGAATGCTGTGTCAGTTTCTCTTCTTTATCACCCTTAAAGAAAACCAGTTTTCTTTTTAACTGTGCAAACAGGAACAACGATTTCTGTTAGTTACTCATGCTGCTGTCTTCCCCTGTGCTGACCCCAGTCTCCTGGACAGAATAAGCGCTGATCATACTTTCCCTGGTCATTCTGACCTGCACTCGCCTAGCAACCATCTCCCATGCCTGGTGGATACTGCTTATTTCTCATGCCATATAATTTTTCTAATGGTCCACTCTTCCTCGCACCTACTGAACTCTTAGAGAAAGTATAACCCGTGGAGAGATTGAGGAGGTTCGGGGAGTGGAAGCATGCTTTGAAGAAGCTAACAGAAGGAGGCAGGAGTCTCCGGCATTGGGAATAGCCTGAAAAGCAGTGTTGAGAAATTCCCGAAGCCTGGCCTTGTGGGAAAGAGAATCAAAGTCCATTAGTCATGTCTTTGGAAGCCAGGCAGTCCCAGAACCACCTCTTGGTCAGGCCTGTCACTATTTCTTACCTTCCAGCCATAGTCACAGACAATTCATTCTTGTCTAGGGTCCAGCTTCATCCAAAGTGAGTGTTGTTTCCGAACTTTGTCCTAAGAAGCTGACATAAGCAGACTGGCTCACAGCAGCAATAACCTATTCCCTCAAGGTTCCAGAGGCTGGAAGGTGGGGGGAGAGAGTCTAGCACTTGATGAGAAATCTCAGGGCCATTTTGCACTGTGCCCCATTGCTTCTGGTGTGCCCAGTTGGTCCAAGTGTGTCTGGGCTTGTAGCCTCCATCCCATTTGTCTTCCCATTATGGTTTATTATTATTTTATTATTATTATAAGAATACTAGTTGTACTGAGTTAGAGGCTCACCCTATTCCCAGATGACTTTATCTTAGCCAATTCTATCTGCAGTGGTTGCTTGCAAGTGAGGTCGCCAGTGAGGTTAAGACTTCCACATGTCCCTGTAAAGGACACAACTCAACCCATAGAAGGGACTAAAGCTGAATTTTTGGTGAAGAAAGAGCCACTATGGAGCAGGATAAGAATTGAGTTGGAGTCTGCTTTTTCTGTTCTTGTGAGGAAAACCAGGAGGCTGGGGAAATGCTGGGTTTATCTGAGGAGCTGTACTCTGGGTTATGAGAATGGAAGACAGCATCTTCTCCAGACTCTCCGGCTCTGGAATTCTGCCTGGCACAACTTGAAGATCCCTTTGATTCCTGTTTCCATGGGCACCTTGACTGAAGCGTATCACAGAGAATCCCAGTACGGTTCTCAGTCCTTAACCAGAGCAAAAGAAACCAGGATTGTTACAAACTCAGACAGACCTGGTTCAGAGTTTAAGCTCCTAGCTGCTGTGGTTTGAATGCATGTACTTCCCGGAAAGTCTTTGGTTGGAAACTCACAGAAGTGATGGCGCTAAGAGTGCAGCTCTTTAGAAAGAGGTTAAATCACGAGGATGCCGCTCTTGCGATTGATTGGAGACTGTAGAGCTCTGTTGCCACGGTTGCTGTCTGGACTGGGTATTTCTGGGATAGAAACGCCTTGTTTAAGAAAATTGAAGAGGTGCACGTAAGTAACAAAGTAGCAAGAAGTTTTATTCAAAGATAAACCGCATGTACAGAGCAGGTACACTGCAGGGAGCAGCAGCTACTGAGAGGCAGGGTTTGCAGCACCCAGCATCCGGGTACTGTGTGGGGCCTCCTTTTGCAAGGGGTTAGGAGGAAGAGGAGGTGGTTTCTGGGAGTGGGGTGTGGATGGTTTTCTGTTTTGACTGACAAGTTTGGGTTATGTTTATTCATTGTACATGTTCTTTCCCATGGTGCATCTGATTTAAACATATGCACACCCAACCATACACACACAGGCCTAAGATGGTAAATAGGAAATTTCCCTGCAAGTTCAAGCGACTAGGGGTCCACTCACCAACCCCTCTTGGCCCTTCTGCCCTGTGTGAAACAGCATCAAAGGAGCCAGTCTGGAAGCAAAACTCTAGCCTCACCAGATACTGAAACTTCCAGCACTTCAACTGGATTTCTAGCTTCCAAAATTGTGAGAAATAAATTTATCTTTTCTAAAAATCCACCCAGCTTTGTGGAGCTCTGTTATAACGGTAGCAATAACAACAACCTCAAAAACAACGACGTCCTTAGCCATCGAGAATTAATTTTTTCTTACTTCATTTTATTCATTTGCAAAATAAGAAAACAAAGCCTTTCTTCCACTCCCCTGACCCCCAACCTGTTCTGGGTCGGTGAGGGGGTGGGTGGTGGTGGTGGTGGTGTCCATGTACTGGCAGGTGATGCCCTGGGACCATCGCCTTACCCTCTGCTCCTTCCCAAGCTTACTCCATGCTGAGATGGGTCTTTGCTCCTTCCCTCCTCCACTCAACCTCACCCTCCTTGTGTCTGCACTCAGCCTTAGCCCTCCTTAGTGAATATGAGAAAGTAGCCCAGAGGGGCAGCTCAGAGGGTGACTGGGAATCTGCCTCCACATAACCTTTCAGGACAAGGTCCTGATTCTGTCAGACCTTTATTGTTTCACAGAGGGTAAGTGTGGTTCCTCTGATGGGATGGCAATGCAGTCCCTGGACATATGATAGAGAGGTGGTTCTGGTTCCATTTCTGTTGCTGTGATAAAACGTCCTGACCAAAAAAGCAATTTAAGGGAGAGAAGGGTGACTTTAGCTCACGGTTCCAGGTTCCAGGGCGTCACCGAGGGGAAGCTGCAGTGGCAGGAGCTTCAGAGAGCTGGCCCATGACATCCACAGGCAAGAGCGGAGAGAAACAAATGCATGCATGCTCAGCTGCTTATGTGTTTGTGCTCAGCTCAGTTTCTCCACTCATACGTAGCGCAGTACCCATTGCCTAGGGAATGGTGCAGCCTACAGTGGGCTGGGTCCCCCACATCAGTTAACATAACTAAGACAATCCCCCATGGACATGCCCACGGACCAACTCATCGGACAGTCTCTCAAAGGGATTCTCTTTTCAGGTGATTCTAGATGGGGTCAAATTGACAAGTAAAGCTAACCATCATGGGAAGTAAGTTATGCTTGGATATAATAATGATAATGATAATTATCAAATGACGATAGTGATAATGCACGGAAGCTACCGATTTGTTTCTAGGTGGGCCTAGCCCCAGAAGTCCCAGCCTGTGTGGACCATATGGTAGGCGAGGACTGGCATGCCCATGGTCACTGTGGAACAGGCTGCTGCTTTTGACCTCGAGGAGCCCTGCCTGCTGTCCTGCCCTAGGACAGTCTCTGTCCTGCCTACCCAACTGAGCCTCTCAGGAATCTTTGATTTTATCTATTCGATTCACAGCAGTGCCAGCTACAGGCTCGTCCTTTGATAGGGTCAATCTGACTCTGTTAGTGGACAGTGTTGTGCAGAAGTGAGCCACTTCCCTAGCTTCATGCAGTGATCGTGGTTCTTCCATTTTGGTGGATTACTTTCAGGCCTATACTCCTGCCTTTCTCTGGCATTGCGGAGTTCTCCCCAGACTGTTCAGATGACGTAATGAAAGACCCGGATAAATCCAGACCCCTCTAGCAGAAAGAATAGAGCCAAAAATCTAGCAGGGAGAGAACCAAAAATCTAGGTTAGCCGGTTCAGTGACTCTGTTCCAGGAACTATCTGACCATAAAGTTAGATAATAATCTTGACAAATGGGGAGTTACCCCCTTGTGATTATCACTGGTATTTTTGGAATTTTCCAATGATGCCCTTCCTACCCCCTTTGGATTGTGGTTTCGTTTCTTCTCTTAAATACTCCCTCTCCCAGCTACTCAAACTCCTCCCCTGCGTGGGATATGAGTCTCCGCCCCAGTGCTGGTTCCTGTCAATAAACCTCGTGTGATTGCAGCAAGGACGGTCTCTCGTGAGTTTTTGGGGGGTCGTGTTATCCCAAGACTTGAGTGAGAGCCTCCCCACTCCGGGGGTTTCTTACTTCATCTTTTGTAAACTCTATGAACGAGTCAGCAATGCCTTGCCCAGTTCGTTTTCAGAGCCTGTTTGATGCATATTTGCATATTAAGCTCTGTCTCCTATGGCAATGGAGATTAAGCTGCACAGGACTGAGAGTCTGAAACTGTGGCATGTTTTCTGAGGGAGGAGAGGTTGTGCCCTGTCTCTACTGCCCTGCTCCCTAAAAAAGCCAAGAGAGGCTGGGGTGTGGCTCCCTGGCTGAGCACTTGCTTAGCATGCATGAAGCCCTGGTCTTAATCGCTGATACTGTCTCTCCCCCCAAAGTACGTTTGTCACTATTTAGGATATATTCTGTTTAATTTAATTTAATTTTGTGTGTATGGGTGTTTTGCCGCCTGTATGTTGTGTACCACATGTGTATCTAGTATCCATGGAGGTCAGAAGAGGGTATCAGATCCACTGGAACAGGAGATGCCATGTGGGGGCTGGGAATAGAGCCCAGGTCATCTGCAAGAGTGGTTAGAGTATCCTTAGCTATGTTCCCTAGTCCTCTAGTCTCTTTTAAAGGGAAAACGTGTACATCTATGGGAATGCAAAATGATGCTTTGGAATATTTGAACACTGTGGAATGGCTAGATCGAGCTAATTCACATGCATTGCCTTACATATTTACCAGTTATTTGTGGTCTAATAATAAGATTTTGAGTTGACAGTGGGCATCTGTGTGAAATTACCTGGCACAAGTGAGAAGGAAACACGGAACATGCTACAAACCCGCTTATGAGTTTATTAGAGGGGGCGTGTACAGGCCTGGGGGATCTGTGTGCAGAGAGAGAAAAAAAGATGGCGTGTCCAGCTTTTTAAAAGCTGCCTAGCGCATTTGCACAGGGGGTTGGCGGTGACTACGTCATATGCAGATGATGGGCTCACACATGTGTGCAAGGGCTTAGCTGAGTCATAGTGGATGTAACCACGTATGCGTGCAACGGTTTAGCTGAGTCACAGTGGATGTAAACACGCATGCGCGCACGTGGGTCAGGTGGGGCTCTTTAACATTCAGGCAATTGCCTGAGGGCTTGTCTGCATGTGCACGGCTCTAGAACCCGGAAGCGTCAGCCTTATTTGGCTGAAATCATTACAATCTGTAAGATACAGGCAGTCTTGACTCTAAGAAATGACAGCCTATCTCTTCTATTCTTCATAAACCCTTAGGAATTTCATTTCTGTTTCCATTTATAAATAAGAAAATCGAGGCTCAAAGGCAGAGAGTAGCCCACTTAAACACACACAGCTAACAAAACTCGAACCTGGGATTTTAACCAAGGCTAAGGCGAGCTCCCAACCCATTGTCTTAGCTGACTTAGCCAGCACTTGGGAATGCTCAGCCTTTCCTACCTGAGTTCTTCCTTGCATTTGACTTTCTAAATTGTTAAAATTTAGAGGGATCCAAGAAAGGGGAAGGGTTCTGTAATGATTCAGCCACACAACATGGCTGACACTTCCCGGTTCCAGGGCCACGCATGTGCGCACAAGCCCTCAGGCAGAAGTGTCTAATGGCCCCGGGAATCTTAAAGGACCCTGCGTGACCCACATGCAGCATGGTTGCATCATCTATGTATGACACAGCTGCGTGAGCCCTTGCGCATGCGTGAGCTCCGTCATCTGCGTATGAAGTAACCACGCCCCCTGTGCACATGCACTAGGCAGCCCTTAAAAGCTGGAGGCGCCATCTTTAGCTCTCTCTCTCTCTCTCTTCACACCGACCTTCACTAGGCCTGTACACCTGCCCCCCAATAAACTCTTAATGCATGTTCCGTGTTTCCTTCTCACTCGCACCAGGTAATTTCAGGCTCCCAAACAAAGGGTTGGATCCCAAAGATAACTGGATCAGAGGGCTTAGGTGCAGTCTGTGGATTTTGTGATTTGCTCTAGGACATAGCATTACAATTGAGTTTCTACAGATAAATATCATGTAAGTGCTAAAGAGCTTCTGGAACCAGTTTGATGCCATCTGACTGCTTGTGTGGGTGTTATGGTGACTGGTTAGATTCTCGTTAAATAGGCCATGGGCTTGTGTTACTACTAACGGCAGACTAGCTTTCTCTCTGGGACATATGACAGACACACTGTTCTAATACAGCCTGTAAAGATGGGTGCCTGGGGACGTGAACGGTTCATACAGGTTCCCCGGAGCACTGGGGCTTGAGTCCTGAGACCTTGAGCTAACTAGCAAAGACAGACTGATGCTGCCCAGGCCAAGCCAGAAGGAAATATAGTCACATGTTAACTGTGATCAAGGAGTTGTGCCATAGCCAGAGATTTTAATTTTCTTATGCTTTTCTATGATAGAAAAGCCATATGCTGTGTTTGATATACACATCTGTTTGAGTTGAAAGAAAAGGGAACATTTGTCTTAGCCTGCCAGTGAGGAGAGGGCACGAATGCCACCTGTCACCTCCTCTTACGTGGCTCACAGTGAGAGAAGACAATAGAAGCCACAGATTGGATGTAAAGTAAAATCTGTAGAAACCCAAGAGCTGGCAGGTGTCCCAAACATTTTATTAAAGGTGCCCAGGGCCTGATTCTCACTAGTAGTCCAAGTTGACTTCAAACTTCTGATAATTCTTCGTCAGGCTCTGGAGTGCTGGGATTACAATGTGAACCACCACACCTGGTTTAGAACCAAATTCTACTTGGCAATACTGAGGCTTAGATTAAAAGTCAGTTTTACTTGAAGGTTGTGACCTTTTATTAAAGCAAACAGTACTCCTTTAAGGTGAGGAAGACAGATTCCATTGAGATGACTAAGGAAATTTAAATTGAAAGGAAACCAACTGGGTCATAGTTCAGTATACGGTGTGTGTGTGTGTGTGTGTGTGCATGCACATGCACACGTGAATGTAGTCTATTTTTTACTTCTAAAAGTTCAGAGGAAAACTCTTGAGACGGCCCTAGGGACCCTTGACTTCACTCTCTGCATAATGACTCTTCAGCTTCAAGTCTGCATTGGTGAATGTCAGGACCCACCATGGTAGCCAGCAAGGCCTAACATCTAACACAGCAAAGGTTTTATCCCCTCCACCCCACCTCAGCCTGGAAGGAGATATACTATGGGAAGTTGCTCCAGGCAGTGTCTGGTGACCTAGGCTGTTCCCATCTTGTGGCTCTGGTATCCCCTAAGGCTTCTGAGACTTCTTCCTCTAGCTACTGAATAAAGGAGGCTGGGAGGTGGCTCCATCGCTTCCCAGGCGGGAGGCCTGAGCTCATGCTCCAGCAGCCACATTTAACATCAAAACAAACCAACAAACCAAAAAAAAACAAAAACAAAAACAAAAAAACCAAACCAAGCAGTGATGGCAAACGCTTATAATCCCAGCACTGGGCCATAGCTGGGAGAAAGAGAGAGAGAAAAGAAAGAAAGAAAGAAAGAAAGAAAGAAAGAAAGAAAGAAAGAAAGAAAGAAAGAAAGAAAGAAAGAAAGAAAGAGTTTCCTGCTTTTGAGGAGCGACACTTTAGGTTGACCTCCAGCCTCCGGCTTTTAGGAGCTGGGTTAGGCTTGGAAGAGCCAGGCAACACCTTTATCTGGCGAAAACTAGTTGGAGAGTGGGACGCTGAAGCGAGCAGAAGGAACAGAGCACTAGGATGTGGGGACGGGGAATACGGAGCCAGTTGGAAGCCACAAGCTTCTGCTCACTTGGTCTTTTCAATGCACACCGACCTTAAACGGTTTATGTTATGGTCCGCTGTGACCAGGTTCCTGGGCAGCTGAAGGCTGCTGCGTCTCTGGCTGCTATTCTCAAAGCTGCCAGCTTTCCCGGGGCCGTTTTCCTCAGCCATAGGAAAAGCCATCTCTCCAGTTCTGCCATATACTCCTACGGGGCACCCGAGGGATGGCACCACATGTTTGGGTGTCTCTTCTCCAACCACCATCCTACAATCATACCCTAGAGTTGCAGCTGACTTCACAGAAACATGACCAGCTCTGCTCTCTTCAAATGGCCCCAACACTATCCGTGGAACCAGAGAAAGGCACACCATACCCCACTCACAGTCTAGTCCTTCCCCCCAATTCTGGGCACTTGCTTTCTCCCCTTCTTAGATCGAGGAAAAGGTTACAGGCCCATCAGAGAAACCAAATAGATACCGCTGGTTCTGCCTGCCTCAGCAGATCTGAAATCAACCAGGACAAGTCTGAAATCTCTTGTTTAAGGTTCAGCAAGAACCTTAAACCTGGAAGGTCTTTCAATGACCCATACAGATGGAGAAAAATACAAATGGGTGCATGAGCATGGCAAAATCAAAAACCGTGGGTCCTAACACAGCCTAGCACACGAAGCAGCCCAGCAGAGGGTTGTGACTTGTCCAATGGAGGACACAGTGTTTGAAGCGGAGAACAAGACAGGCTCTAACATGAAGAGCCAAGGGAAAGAAAGCTCAGAAACACGCCTTATGCTGCACAGAGCTTGCTGCTGATGGATGGGCTGGGCGGAGCCCTTGGCAGAGGCACAGCTATTGATCCTTAAGTTCCTTGAGCTAGCTGCCTTGAAAGCACTGGTGTCAAGCCAAGACTGTCATCCCCGCTGGTCCTCACTTCCTCTTCTCTCTTCTGTTTGAGGCTTGTTGCCCACACAGGTTGGGGAGGGCTCGCTTGCCTGCCATTCTACCCAGAAGCAACGCAAATATTTTAACCACGGTGAGGTCACTTCCTGACATTAATAGTTCCTTTGTTCATTTTGGAGCAGAAGGAACCCCACCCCCAGTTTTCCCCATAGATCTTAATTAGGCTTGAATAGGAAAATCATTTTTATGATTTCCTCTCCTGTTTCACAAACATCATACATGGTGCCGTTTCTCTAGGGGCCCAGATGACTTGGCGCAACGGGAGTGGGAAGAATGTCTCCCCAACTGTCTATGTTTTTATCCTTGATCTCTCGCCGTCCTCCCACACATCCACTCCCAAGAGGAAGATGCCCAGAGCCTGTCAGACATCACGGTGGCACCTTTCCTAAACAACTTCTCAGCGCTGCCTTCTTGCTACATGGCAAATGTATCACTCAGCAGCTGGTCCCTTTTCCTCACCTGTGTAATGAGGCTTGCGGATTATTATAAACTTGGTCCAAGGCCTAATTTCTAGTCATGAAATCCTGTCATCATTGTATGAAGAAACATACTGTTGAAGGGCCAATATTATAATGGAACCCTGGCCTGGCAGGTCCCAGCAGTGGGACTGATAAGGACAAGCCATGCCATCCCCAGTGGGGAGCAAGGAGGTTCAATGCCTTCAGCTTTATTGTCCCTGAGATTGTCACCTCCCTTCATCCACTGTCCTGTGCCTGGGTCTGTGCACATTTATTAAGTGGCTTGTGTTTTTCCTTCCTTCCTTCCTTCCTTCCTTCCTTCCTTCCTTCCTTCCTTCCTTCCTTCCTTCCTTCCTTCATTTTCTGCCCCTCTTCTTGCATGTGCTTGTTCATCTGTGCATGGGCACAGTTATATGTGAGGGTGTGCATATGCACGCTGAAGTGAGAGGGTTGCCTCGGATGTCGTTCTTGCATGTTGTATTAGTTAATTTTCTCTTTGCTGTGACCTCGAACCTGTCAAGAGGAAACTCCAGGATGGAAGGGTTTGTTTTGGCTCACAGTTCAGGAGGGTACAGTCATCACGGTGGGGAAGGCATGCAGCAGGAGCATGAAGCATCTGACCACATTTATTCTTCAGAGAGTAAACAACAATGTGATGAATGGTTGTGCTAAACTAGCTTTCTCCTTCTTACTCAGCTTGGGACCCCAGCCTCCTGAGTGGAACCACTCACGGTAAGGATGGTTCTTCCTGCCTTAATTAGCTCAAACTAGATTCAATGATTCTCAACCTGAGGGTCGCGATCCCTTAGACAAACCTCTATCTTCAAAAAGACTTAGATTATGATTTATAACAGTAGCAAAATTATAGTTATAAAGTAGCCATGAAAAACATGTTATGAGTGGGGGTCACCACAACATGAGGAACTGGGCTAAAGGGTCGCAGTGTTAGGAAGGTTGAGAACCACTGTCTAGAAAGTTCTTCATAGATACGCCCAGAAATCTGTCTCCTGGGTTCTATGTCCAATCAAGTTGACAAAAGAGATTTATCATCACAGGCACCTTTAAAATTCTATTGGTGGCAGGGTCTCTCATTGTCTAGGAACCTTGACATCTAGGCTAGGCTGGCTGCCAGTAAGCCTTCAGGAACCCACCTGTCTCCACTTCCCATCTTGCTGGCTTTATAAGCATGGGCCACCACATCTAGCTTTTTGTACATGAATTCTAGGAACCCAAACCCGGGTCCTTATGTTTATGAGCGGAGTTCTTTACTGATAGCCATCTCCCCAGCTCAGGCAGTTTATTTGGAGATCAGTGCAAAGTTCTCATTTCAGATATTTCAAAATGCTGCCTATTCCAAGAAACTCAGAAAAATTAAGCATCAGTGACACAATAATTGTCTTTCCCTGTCCCATTACCTGGGGACTTTTCCACACCCTACAGCTCCAAAACTACAAGAGTTACACAGACTTCATCCATGTCTGCTTTGCGTCTTTACCCATAATCGTGTGGACGTGATATTTTCTGGAGCATAAATGGTTGACAGCATCAAAATCAGATTGGCACACAAGACACGAAAGGGTCTCTCAGGCTTGCATGTCCTGTAGGAACCATTATCAAGCAGGATGTGGATAAACTGACTTAATAAAGAGTTAAGTTTCTCATAAGAAAAGATGATGAGGTGATTTATATCTTCTAAAATATTGAAGTCTTTTCTATTCCAGAAAGAAAAGCAAAAGTAAAAGAAACACTTTGGGCCTTAGACCAACAGTAACAAAAGCAGGAAAGCCCCACTCTGAGATGAGTAGTGGCAATAACCCAACAATTGATTTCCTAGTATCAGGAAATTCACAGCAACGATGAGTTGCTGTCTCGGTAGTGATTCTAAATTGCTGCTTCTCAGCCATTTAGCTTTGCCAAGCTCAGTTCTTCTCTAACCCCAAATCATAGTGGTTAGAACCACAAGACATTATACTGTAACAGGAGAGGTGTGTGTCGCCACAGTGTCTCTCAAAATGTGTTCTGCCTGGCAACAAGCCCAAGATATAGTGTTGAAGCATCAGGTGGCCACGAGAATTTGCTTACAGCATATATTATTGTACACACCACAGTCTTGAGTGTTTATGATGGGTAATTGTACATTGAAGATTCTGAGACAGCTGGGCATGGTGGCGCACACTTTTTGATCCCAGGCAAAGGCAGGTAGATCTCTATGAGTTTGCATAACAAGATCCAGACTAGCCAAGGCTATGTGGCGAGATCCTGTCTCAATAAATAAATAAATAGAAAAGGCAACTAAAAAGACTCAGAGATGCTGGGTACCGGGACGACTTAGTTGTTAAAATGCCTAACTTACAAGCACAAAGAATTGGGTTTGAATCCTAGGACCCATGTAAAAACTAAATAAAATAAAAATCTGAGCACTGGGGAGGCAGAGATAGGCAGATCCTGGGGTCACTAGCCAGCTAGCCTCACCTAACTGGCAAGCTTCAGGCCAGTGAGGAATTATAAAAATAAATAAGTAAACGAATAATGAGAAGATAGAGAGCATCTGTTGAATGACACTCTAGGTTTATCTCTGACCTCCACATGGATGTGCACATGTGGACACTTTCGGGCTTGTGAAATGGATGTGTGGACAAGCAACAGAGCTACCAGAAACGTCACCTACCCTTCTCGTCACCAATTCCTCTTTCCTGCTCCTAAGAGATGTCCTTGATCATCTTCCCTAAGAGTCAATAGTCACGTACTCTGCAAGTGAGGTTTGGCAGACAGACCAGAAGGACCAAATCAGAAACACACACACATGGGCGCCTTGGTCCAGAGTCTTATATAGGTTTGCAGCCCTGGAATAGAGCCACCATGACTGATGTGGGATAACCATGGACCCATTCCTAGAACTACAGGAATAGGCCAGCACACACACAGGACGATGATAGCCCTGGAAGGCCACTGACACATAAAGTGGCCACTCAGAGACTGGCATCTTTCTTGCAAATGCTGGATTTGAGGGATATTTATGGTATTCCTTATTACTTTCCAACTTACTTTCAATATTTTTTAAGTGCTCGTGTAGTGTGGGATGCATGTATGTGTTTGCATATGTGTATATGGGTGTTACTGTGTGTGAGTGTTCTTGTCACAGTACGTGGGTGGAGTCAGAGGAACTTTGGGTGTCCTCTTTATCTTCCATCTTGTTTTCAGATGGGGTTTCTTTACTGAATACGTCAGGCTAGCTGGCCCACAGTCTACAGGGCTTCTCCTGTCTGCAGCTCCCCTCTCTCCCTTGGAACACCAGGATTACAGACAAATACCACTGTGCTGGACTTGATTCTAGGGCTTCAGGGTGAAGTCCTGGAGTTTGGACAGCAAGAGCTTTACCCACAGAGTCATCTCTCCAACCACTGGTACTTTTAAAGGTGTCACAACCTGCACATAGTTTTTACAAAGCCCAATACTTTTGGAGATTATAAAGATACCCAGGGCAAAAAATATGCATCAGGCACAGGTGTATTAAACAGGTTCCCAAATCCTGATGGCAGCCAATTGTGCCTACTCTGGCGTGGCCAGGTTCCCAAGCTGTGACGGCAGTGTGTGGTGAGGTGCTGATGGCTTAGCTGGGGACATGTTTTCTCTCCCTGCTCTGTGCTTCCACACTGTCTTTTTCTATCAGTCAGGCTGACAGTGTGTCCTCACCTCAGGGACGAGGAGCTACTTCAGAGAGCCGAGAAAGAAAAATATTTTATGTGTTTTAATTTTCAAGCCTCAGACCAAAAGAAACACCCAGCAGAGGAACAATAGATGATGAGGACACCTAAAGGGACAAACAGCTCCTCACCCAAACTGACATTTTTCACAGCTGGGGAGCTTAGATCGGAGCAAGAGTGGGGACATACTCGGAGGTCACAGGCCGGGGTAAACGCTCTGCTGGTGACTCCAGGGTTCAGAGAGAGCTAAAGTGATGACAAGTGACAGAACCTAGAAGGCCGGGACATCAGAGTATGGAGGAAGCTTGTGAAATGGGCAGGATGGCCAGGTGTCCGCCAGACTTACTGTCTTCTCCCTGGGAACAGCTGTGCCCCAGGGGTGGCACTAAACTAGACAGAACAAAGAGAGCAGGGGACAGGGCAAATAAGGGTCATTACAGCAATGAATCAACCAAAAGAACCAGCTACAACAGTACAGCCACAGAAGGGACAGCAGAGGTACCCAGGGGGCCCCCGATAGTCTATCAGCCTCTCTACACAATACACAGCCTGGTGGACCAAAGGCCCTGCCAGACTTCTGAATTTGGAAGTTGATACTTGCTAGCTTCCTTGTCCCTTACTGTTTCCAACCTTGGGCAACATAGGGAGATGACCCTGAACACCAGATGTGACTCTCCCCTGGCAGCGCTGTGCAAGCCATCTGGAACTCAGCACACCAGGCAGGGAAAGGGCCAGCAGAAGAGCAAGTGACACTGGTTCAATGAGCTCCCAGCTACCTCACATTCCCTAGACATGGAGGCTTGTCATAGAAACAGTCCTTGAAAACTAAGTTTTATTTCATGCATCCTTGTGCTTGCGACTAAGATTTAGACTTATTGTACTAGAACAGGCAGAGTGTGACTTAATCCTGCAGTTACTCTTTGTTCTGAGGAGTATAAGACAAGGCTCAAAGGTAGACACACGTATGAATGTACACACAGCACACAGTGGGCAGACCCAGATATGCTTATATTCCCTACATGTCTGTACTAACATGTATAGACCAAGGCTGGGAGACTGGTCTAGCACCTCACACTTAGATATACCAGATACAGATACACACCATGCATGAACACAAACACATGACACACAGTCCATACATAGGCCACACACTCACACTCTCACACACAGGCTTTCTCCTTTAAATGCACTTGGCTTGTCTACACTACCTACAGTCCGATGATTTTCTCATGATTAGAAGTATTAATTAGCATTTACTACAAGAGCTAAAACTTTGTCATGTTCCCTGATCATCCCAGCATGTTGTAGGAGGCCGCTAGTTAGTTCCCAGCTGCTCAGCCCTGAAATAACCACACAGAAATCATATCATTTGCAATACTGTTTGGCCAATAGCTTAAGCGTATTTCTGGCTAACTCTTATATCCTAAACTAGCCCATCTCCATTAATCTATGTATCGCCACATGGCTGTGGCTTACCGGGTAAAGTTCTGGCGTCTGTCTCCAGTGGGGCTACATGGCTTCTCCTTGACTCTGTCTTCTTTCTCCCAGCATTCAGTTTAGTTTTCCCTGCCTACCTCTATTCCCTGCACAGGCCCAAGACAGTTTATTTATTAACCAATGGTATTCACAGTGTACAGAGGGGAATCCCACGTCACCAGCAAGGTTCATATGCTCAGGGCTGGCGGCCTTGGGGTCTCCACTGCTGCAGCAGAGACTGAGTTGACACATGACAGAGGTGTAGCTGAGACCTCTTTGGGGTCTTGCCAGTATCTCAGGCATGCTGAGAAAGGCCCGTGAGCAGCTGCTGACTTCACAAGACTAGGCTGCACCAGCATGGACTCTCAAGTGAGAAAGGAGACGAAACCCTTTAGTTAAATCCCTGCTACTGAGAGTCAGTTAAAACTGCTAATGAGGTGTTGGAGAGATGTCTCAATGGTTAAGAGTAGTGACTGTTCTTTCAGACGTTCTGGGTTAGATCCCCAGCACCCACATGGCCTTACACACCTGTCTGTCACTTCGGTTCCAAGGGATCCAGTGCCCTCTTCTGGCCTCCATGGGTACCAGGCATGTACATGGTGCATAGACACGCATGAAGGCAAATAGCCATACACATAAAATTAAAATTAAAATAAAATAAAAAGGAAACAAAGACCTACTAATAATTTGTCCTGATTAACATAGTACTCAAGGGACCTCAGTTTTGGTGTCTTTTGTGAATGGGTTACATCTAGAATAGTTCAAACCAAAAACTCTCATTAAACTATAGGCCTGCGTGTCTACGTCTGTGTGCATGATAACAGCCGTTCATCTCTTCCCTGACTATCTCTAACCACAGGCTGCTTTACGTTTCTGCTGCTTGGACAGTGTGGAAAAGGCAAAATGCTGACATAGGCCTATGATACCCCTGAGACAGCAGGGGGAATCAGAGACAGAACTACCCTGGCAGGACGCATCTGTCACCCACACAGCACAGACCAGGACCAACTGTGGTGAGGTTAGGATGCCTATGGGGAAGCAATCCACCCCGAACAAATGGAGAGAAATGATCAGGGAAGGGCTGGCATCAGGTTCTGCTCCTCTCGGTGTTATGTTCTTTACCCAAGCCCAAGAAGACTGCCATGTCACTCCAGGCAGCGAGGGTGTCTGGGCTCCAGCTCCTGAGTAGGTCATACACGCCTCCCTGAAGTCTTCCAGTGAAGTCCAGGCGCTTGATGCCACATGGCACATCTCTCTTGGAACCACAGGCTTCAGGCCTCTTTCCTATGTCTGGAGAAACACACATTCTCTCTCTCTCTCTCTCTCTCTCTCTCTCTCTCTCTCTCTCTCTCTCACACACACACACACACACACACACACACTCACAGACACACACACTCACACACACTCACACACTCTCACACACACACACACTCACACACACACACTCACAGACACACACACACAGACACACACTCTCACACTCACCACATTTGAACAGTTTAACTCTTCTAGCATCCGTTATCTTCTTTTCATTCAGCATTGTAAAGGGGCGCTGACACCCACTCTTCTGATAGACATCCAAGATCAAAAGCATTCCCCCCAATAAATTGTCTTGTCTCCAAAGAGGGCATCTTCAGATTCTTTGGAAAGGATCTAATCTTCTGTAATTATTAGTTCCAGAGGAGAAGGGACTTGTTTCCAAGTGGAGTCTCTCGTCCTCAGTTAGATGTGGCCTTCTCTTCTTTACCTCTTCCCTAGCATAAGACAGTTAGGGTTCATCACCAGAAGACCCAAGACAAGCCTTGGGTCCTTAGCACAGTGCACTTAAAAACCTGGAGTGTGTTTTCTTCTGCCCCACCCTTGAGCTCTGCTCTGTAGCAGCTGGGGCACATGAAGTCCTCCAGGCAAGATGGTGACTGCCAGTTCACCCTTTGCCAGGACTGTGTGGGAAGAACAATGTTCCAATCGATTCATTCAGGTGCTGTTCTAGTTTGCCTTCTGCTGTCTGTGATAAAACATTGACTAACATCAACTTGGGGAGGAAAGGGTTTATCTGACATATGCTGTCCTTGTCACACTCAGTCACTGAGGGATGTTGGGGCAGGCACTTGAGTCAGGCTGAAGCAGCGACGGTGGAGGAAGTGTTACTAGCTTGTTCCCTGTAGCTGGCTCAGTTTTACTTTCTTATATAGCCGAAGACCAACTTCCAAAGGGGACACCACCCCCTAGGAAGCTGATACCCTACCATATCAATCATTAATCACAAAAATGTACCCATAGACTTGCCTGGAGGCCAATCTGATAGTCTTTTTTATTTCAGTTGTGGTTCCTTCTTTCAGGATGGCTGTAGTTGAAAAACAAAAACCAAAACCAAAAGCACCTAACCAGACAACTGCTCATTCTGGATCCTTCTACCTCTGTAGAGGACTTCTTATGGTGGGATGTCACATTTATCAAGACCTTGGATATAGGAAACACTGTCAGCATTCCAAAATAGTTCCTCTCAGAGTGTCTTCTAATTGGAGTAAATTCAAACAGCCAGTAGTATCTCTTGGCCCCAATATGCTCTCGAAATAGCCTATCCATAGCTCTATTAATTTCAATGCCTACAGCTAAATCATTTCTGCAGCAGGCATGGGAAAATGGGAAGAAGTTCCTTATGGGTAGGTTTTTATGACTCTTTGTTAGAAGCCTAGGGACTCCTGTAGAATCTGCGTAGCCTCCACCTGCCGTAAACCCCTCCATCAAAACAAACAGATGTTCTAAACATCCTACTGTACCAGGCCCTCCTCACCCAAGGGTGGAGTCAGATCACCTTACCCTTCTGCTTCTCTGATGCTCTCCCTTTAGTCTGCTAACTTCTCCTAAGGCAATCAAGGGAGGTGCCTAATGGGGAGGACGCAGAAGACGTGTCTATTTTTCCATATCCCAGACTTAAGACTACACACACACACACACACACACACACACACACACACACAAATTGGTAGGTTTTAAGAAAATCCTGGTAAGTTCTGGGATGGTTCTGTAAAACTCAAGGTGACCTTCTTTACTTGGAAAGAGGTGATGATAAACTTGGCCCACCATAAAAAATCAAGAATAATTGCTAAGGCAAGGGAAGTGGTTGACTGATACATGGTTAACCATTCAGATCATCACACATACAAAATACGACATGCAGTCTCACTATCTAGTTCCCCTCCCCACGGTACCTTATTGCAGTGATGAGAAATTCATGTTTTGTGACACCAACCAGTTCTCTGACATCCAAAGTATCATACAATTCACTTGGATTCTAACACTAAATACCGAGAGAGAGGGAGAGAGAGACAGAGACAGAGAGGCAGGCAGACAGACAGACAGACAGACAGACAGACACACACACACACACACACACACACACACACACGTCCCAGAGGTTGAAGTTCCACCAGTTCATCCTCTCTTGAATCACAAGCCCAGAGCACCCACAGTCTGCCTGACAGGGTATAAATCAGGGGTTCCCATCAGTCCCCCTCCTGGAAAATCTCACAGGGCTCATAGAAACTTAACTTCCATCAAGTAACTTATTATAAAAGACACTAAGGAACAACCAGGTGAAAAATTATATAAGCACACTCTAGGAGGTCTCAGACGCAAGCACTTTTGCCTCCTTGGAGTTGGGGATCATTCAACAGTCCATAAGCTCGCCACATGTCCTTGTGGAAGTTTCTATAGTAATCAGTTTTCAGCTCTGACCCTCTTCGTGGGTGCTGGCGGAGGGGATGGTGGGCAACACTGAGAGTTCCAAGGTCTTTTCAGTCACCAGACCCATCCTGTGTCCATCTGGGGATCTCACCCCAAGTCACTTCATTAGCACAAACCTGAGTGAGATGCAATGGAGCTCATTATGAATAATGAAAATTCCTATCATGAAGTCCCAAGGAGGCCATGAGGAGCTCAGAACAAAAACCAAACGGGTCACATTGGTCCCTGTCACAGTTGTGGCCCCATAACTAGCACAATGCCTGGCACACAGTACTCATGCCGCCTATGTTCGCCACTTGAATGAATGCACTAACAAATGAACTCATTACTTCTTTCAGGATGCGAGGTGTTCCCTTCCAGCTGAGCCGTGCCCTCCACGTGGGGAACTGCAAGGGCTTCATGCTGGTCTCCATCAGTGTCTTGGGTGGGTTCCTGCGTGTCATTCCTTTAGTCCCCTGATAGCTATGCTAATGGAACCCAGGAGAAGCAGTTGTCTGTGGGACAAAGGTGACAAAGGCTGCCTTGTTTCCAGGCCAGCTAACAGCTCTTCTTCCTCCTCCTGGGAAGAGAGCCAAAGATGGGGCTTCAAGAAACAGTGCTGGCAGCCTGAGGGGCTCCTTGGGAAAGGCTGCTCTGCCTCCTTAGTGATTGAGCTGTTGGAAGAGAGCAGGCCATACCTGGAAAGTAGCCCTAAACAGGGCTGGGCAGTCCTTTAAGGAACCAATTCTTAAGAGTGGAATAATAGAATTCCCATGAATGAATCCTCTTACCAGTAGTTAGGGAATGAGCTGTGGCCATTCTAATGACTCTATTCAACTGCTTTCCCATCTGTTCCCTACATTAAAAAAAAAGATATTTCTGTTATTAAAGATTCCTCCCACACACACACAAAAATCCCTTATCCTCACAAATAAGCCAATAGTACTTGTTAATATGGACAGTAATGCTCAAAGAATTATGAAAATTGATAGAGCATTATCCAGTACATAAACATTTTGAATATATTTTCATCCAGTTATAAAAATTAAAATAAATGTTCAAAAATCCAAAAATTAAACATCTTTTCTATCTTCACATGTACATTTTTCTTCTAAGAATTCAAAATTTACCTTTAAAATCAAAAAGCAAATTACAAATTGTAATCCATACTTGTGGAATGTTCAAGTCAAAATTATCTGAATGAAGTTATTTTAGAAGAAAGAACGATTCTAGGGCTCAGCATCGATCCAGTTGCCAATCCAAGAAATGTGCCATCAGTATGTTGCATTTTAGAAAACGATTTTTGCTGATATGGGCTAACAGCGCAGGAGTTTCCCGGTTGTCACTGGTATCTATGTAAATATCGTGTCAGTTCATGACCACCCCAGACCCAGCACCCGGAACTGAAACCCAAGGGAGAAGCAAGAACGCCTCCTCCACTGAGGACTGAGGGCCACTGTTGTTGGAGGAGCGCATCTGTTTATGCACGATTTGACGAATCTGTTTGCCACTTCTGTTTTCTGAGCACTTTTCCTGTTCATATCTTCCTTCTACCTTTAAAACCGTGCTTGCCCAAGTGAGCAGGGGTGCCCAAGCTCACCCCAAGTGAGCATCCCAAGCCCTCCTGGTGTGCACAAGCCTTTGTCTCTGGGTGTTACACGACTTTCCGGGGGAGATCCACAGAAACCCCTGTTTTCTGCAGATACAGCACCAACAAACAAAAAAAAACAAGTCTACCTAGGTCCAGCTTTACGAACCAGTGAGTTTACTGAGGTCATGTATAGCAGCTTGGGTAACTCAGCAGCTGAGCCAAAAGCCCCACCTGAGCCCAGGAGCCAGCGCTAGATCACAGTTAACCCACCCACAGTTAACCTTTTATTTCCTGCACGATTTGACAAACACCCCACATACCAAGTGCAGCTTTATGACCAGGGGCAGGATTATGACCAGCTGGAGGCTGGAAAGCAGAGGCGGCTACAGTCTCAGGTGCAGATCTGATGGTGCCGCCTCCTCTGAGTGGGTGTTATTAGAGCTGATCTTGTAAGGGTTTCGTGCGAATAACAACAGCAGCTAAGCAAACCCAGGGGACATAATTCTATAGCGTTCACACATACAGCGATGTCAAAATCTAGGGCCCAGAGGCCTAATGGTGTAGCGATATTTCATTTATATTTTCATAAATAAAGCTTGCCTGAAGATCAGATAGTAAAACAGCCACAGGCACAGTAGTCAGCCAAACAGACCAGGCAGTGGGAGGCACACACCTTTAAGCCCTGTAGTCACACTAGTTCGCCATAGAAACTGGGTGGTAGAGGTGCCCGCCTTTAATCCCAGCACTACAGAGGAATATAAAATGGGAGGAGACAGCTCTCAGCTCAGTCTCACTCTGAGGATTCCTGGAGGCATGATTGCCATTTCGCCCTGAGGTAGAGGTAAGAGCTGACTGCTTTGCTTTTCTGATCCTCAGGCTGAACCCCAATATCTGTGTCTGGGTTTTTCTTATTCGTGCTAGATAGCGGTGCTGGCCGTAATACTAGCAGCTGCCTAATATCGTGAGCCACACCCTTCTAACAGCCAGATCGCGAGGACGGAAGGACCACGTTCTTTAATGTATTCGGTAAGTGGCAGATAGTGCAGACTTTCGACTTTGCGCATCACGTGGTCTTATCGCAATTGCTCAACTCTGCTGTTGCAAAGCAACCCAAGCACTTCCCAAGGCAGTGAGGGTGCTGTGGTGCAGGAAAGCTGCATTTACCAGTGCAGCTGGACCTGGTCAGTTGTCTGTTGATTGTTGTAACTAGCAAGGGCCCTGAGAAAGAGCCTCTCCTCCCCCACGGAGACGGTAGCTGGGGCTTCTCCCCCTATAGTCTTGTCATTTTAGACCTTTCTAGAGCCAGGTATCTGAAAAATGTCTGAAACTATTGATTCGCTGGGGCAGCTTCATTAGGTGTTCTGTGGTTGTGAGGAGCCCACTGTAGAACCACGGGCCAGGTATTTAACCCTTACAGCCTTTGCCGCCTCATCTACAGTCTGGTCAGCTTGCTCTACCACATCCCATAGATTATAGCTGAGAACGTAAAATACCTGATGCTGATAATAGGCAACCATTCCTTTGCAGATTGCTTCATAGTTTTCCATTCAACCCCGAGAAGAATCTGTGAGGTGGGCATTATTGCCCCATTTACGCGTGCAGGAATGGGAGGATGGAGGGTCTAAGTAGCTTGCTGAAGGCGTCCCAACTGGTAACTGGCAGAACCAAGGCTCAAAACCAGGTCTTTAGATCCCAGTGGAAGATGGCTTTAAGGCCAACCATGCTCAGTTCTGGGCTCAACAGTAAATAATGTAAAGTCAGTGTTTTTCATCTTTGACTCTTGCCCATCTGTATCACCATTTTACATCACTTTAATAGACCACAGGTAGCAGACATTCTCTCATAACACATATGGCACATTGAAGTCATTACCGAACAGACACCATTTATACTAACGTCTTGGGTTGGGCCAACAGGAACAAAACACATGACACCTTTATCAGTTTCTCCTCATGTGAGCTTTTTCATTAGTCTGTTAGCGGGGGAGCTCACTGCACAGACATTGCTTCCCCGGTCACCATCCCTTAAAAGGCTCTCAGCAGCACAAGTTCAGTGTCCTTTGAGGAGACCATTCCAGAAACTCTTCTGTACATGCTGAAATTCGGTGAACATGTCTGGTGCTGGGTCATTGTTTACCACCAGTTGGCACAAATTTTGCAAATTTCAAATCTTTTTCATTTTAATAGAATTTATAGTTAATCAAACAGTCCTTGAAACCAGGCTCCTAAGATGAAAGTTACTTCATATTTTGCTTATTCAAATGCTGACAGATGCAAGAAGAATTGCATCCATAATGCATTAAAAATTTGACTCTTGGGGCTGGAGAGATGGCTCAGAGGTTAAGAGCATTGCCTGCTCTTCCAAAGGTCCTGAGTTCAATTCCCAGCAACCACATGGTGGCTCACAACCATCTTTAATGGGGTCTGGTGCCCTCTTCTGGCCTGCAGGCATACACACAGACAGAATATTGTATACATAATAAATAAATATTTAAAAAAAAATTTGACTCTTTCAGACTTACTCAATCCTACTCTATATTTCTGTTAGGCAACCCTATATTTCTTTTAATGATTCTATCACAATGTTGGCCCCCTTTCACGCAAATTTAACATTTGTAATCTCATAAATCTGTGCAGTCTAACATGGTAGCTATAGACCATGCAAGAGTGGCTATTTAAATTTAAATTAATTAAATTTGAATGTCACTTCCTATAGGCAAACCAGGAGTGCTCAATTACATGCAGTAATTGGCTGTACCAGGGCAGGCATCATGGATATAGAAATTTCTACTAATGCTCAGTATTGCATTGGACAGCACTAACTAATACATAAGGAAACTGATTCTGATAAACACCATTACAAATCCACATAAGCACTGCTCTCTTAAATCACTCTTACTAGCAAGAAGCCTATGACCAGGACAGCTAATAAAAACCAAGAGCATCTCAGGTTATGTGTATTGTGTGTTATCTGTCCCAACTTTTGTTTGTTTTTGTTTTTGTTTTCCAAGACAGGGTTTCTCTGTCCTGGAACTCACTCTGTTGACCAATCTGGCCTTGAATTCATAGAGATCTGCTGGCCTCTGCCCCAAGTGCTGGGATTAAAGGCGTGCGTCACCACACCATGTCACAACTTTTTCAAAACTTTTTAAATTTTCTGTGTGTGTGTACAGTTCCTGGAGAAGCTAGAAGATGTTGGATCCCCTGGGACTAGAGTTGCAGATGGTTGGGAGTTGTCCTGTGGGTGCTGAGAGTTGAACCCAGGTTCTCTGGAAGAGCAGCCAGTTCTCTTAACCACTGAGCCATAGTTCCAACTCCACATCATGATTTTTTTTAATCAGGAAAGGTTTTATTAAAATACCTTAAATTTTATCAATAAAATTAATTTAACTGCAAGTCTATTTTTTGATTCCAGTGACATTTTAATACAAGAAATCTGTTATGAAACTTTTAAAAATTGATTTTACTGAGCTATACATTTTTCTCTGCTCCCCTCCCTACCTCCCCCCTCTCCTTCAACCCTCTCCCATGGTCCCCATGCTCCCAATTTACTCAGGAGATCTTGTCTTTTACTACTTCCTATGTAGATTAGATCCATGTATGTCTCTCTTAGGGTCCTCATTATTGTCTAGGTTCTCTGGCTTTGTGATTTGTAGGCTGGTTTTCTTTGATTTATGTTTAAAAACCACTTATGAGTGAGTACATATGATAATTGTCTTTTGGGGACTGGTTACCTCACTCAATATGATCTATCCATTTGCCTGCAAATTTCAAGATGTCATTTTTTTTACTTCGTTGTGTAAATGTACCACGTTTTCCTTATCCATTCTTTGGTCGAGGGGTATTTAGGTTGTTTCCAGGTTCTAGCTATGACAAACAATGCTGCTATGAACATAGATGAGCACATGTCCTTGTGGCACAATTGAGCATCCTTTGGATATATACCCAAAAGTGGTATCGCTGGGTCTTGAGAAAGGTTATTTCCTAATTTTCTGAGAAATCACCATACTGTCAACCAAAGGGGCTGTATCAGCTTGCACTCCCACCAGCAATGCAGGAGTGTTCTTTTTTACCCCACAACCTCTCCAGCATAAGTTGTTATCAGTGTTTTTGATCTTGGCCATTCTTACAGGTGTAAAATGGAATCTCAGAGTTGTTTTGATTTGCATTTCTCTGATTACTAAGGATGTTGAACCTTTCCTTAAGTGTCTTTCAGCCATTTTAGATTCCTTTGTTGAGAGTTCTCTGTTTAGGTCTGTACTCCATTTTTTTTATTGGATTATTTGTTCTTTTGATGACCAGTTTCTTGAGTTCTTTGTATATTTTGGAGATCAGACCTCTGTCTGATGTGGGGTTGGTGAAGATCTTTTCCCATTCTGTAGGCTGTCGTTTCTCTTGTTGACTGTGTCCTTTGCTCTACAGAAGCTTCTTAGTTTCAGGAGGTCCCATTTATTAATTGTTTCTTTCAGCATCTGTGCTACTGGGGTTATATTTAGGAAGTGGTCATCTGTGCCAATGCGTTCAAGTGTACTTCCCACTTTCTCTTCTATAAGGTTCAGTGTGGCTGGCTTTATGTTGAGATATTTGATCCATTTCAACTTGAGTTTTGTGCATGGTGATAGATATGGATCTATTTTCATTATTCTACATGTTGATATCCAGCTATGCCAGCACCATTTGTTAAAGATGCTTTCTTCTTTTCATTTGATATTTTTTGCTTCTTTGTCAAAAATCAGATGTTCAAAGGTCTGTGGATTAATATCTGGGTCTTCGATTTGGTTCCATTGGTCCTCCTGTTTGTTTTTATGCCAATACCAGGCTGTTTTTAGTACTGTAGCTCTGTAGTAGAGTTTGAAGTCAGGGATTGTGATGTCTCCAGAATTTCTTTTATTGTACAGGATTGTTTTGGCTATCCTGGGTTTTTTGTTTTTCCATATGAAGTTGAGATCGTTCTTTCGAGGTCTGTGAAGAATTTTGCTGGGCATTACGTCGAATCTGTAGCTTGCTTTTGGTAAGATTGTCATTTTTACTATGTTAATTCTACCTAAGCCAGAGCATGGGAGAGCTTTCCACTTTCTGGTGTCTTCTTCAATTTCTGTCTTCAAAGATTTAAAGTTCTTGTCATACAAGTCCTTTTTTTTTTTTTTTTTTTTTTTTTTTGGTTTTTCAAGACAGGGTTTCTCTGGAGCCTGTCCTGGAACTAGCTCTTGTAGACCAGGCTGGCCTCGAACTCACAAAGATCCAACTGCCTCTGCCTCCCGAGTGCTGGGATCCATTTATCATCTGTGTACAGGAAGGCTACTGATTTTTTTTTTTAGTTAATCTTGTATCCTGTACATTACTGAAAGTGTTTTTGAGTTGTAGAAGTTCCTTGGTAGAATTTGTGGGATCACTTATGAAACTATCATATCATCAGCAAACAGTGAGAGTTTGACTTCTTCTTTTCTGATTTGTATCCCCTTGATCTCCTCTTGTTGTCTTATTGCTCTAGCTAGGACCTCAAGAACTATAATGAATAGATATGAAGAGAGTGGACAGCCTTGTCTTGTTCCTGATTTCAGTCAGATCGCTGTGAGTTTCTCTCCATTAAGTTTGATGTTGTCTGTTGGCTTGCTGTATATTGCCTTTATTATGTTTAGGTATGATCCTTGTATCCCTGCTTTCTCCAAGACCTTTATCCCTCATCATGATTTTTTAATAAGATCATGTGTAGCTCTCAGTGAAAAAGTGCTTGTCAATCATGTCTAAGGTCTTGACTTCAATCCCAAGCACAAAACAAAAGTAACAGTAACCGTAAGTTCTTATTAATTATCAAGATTTATGTAGAGCTGGGGGCCAGGATTCACCTAGTACAAAGTAGATTTGAAATGGAAAATGAAACCTTTCTGGGCCCAGATCTAAAGTCCTCAGACATTCAGCTATTCCAGCTCCCTCTCCCCTGCCTCCTCCCATTCTAATGTGGGCCAGACCAGAAAACCTGGGACGAGGCCAAAGCCGAATGCCATGGTGTCGGAGGATCCCTGCCAAGAGGAAGGGCAGGGCTGGGCATGAGGAGGCGGCATGAGCTGTATTGGAGGGGTAATTCAGCTCGGTCTAGTTTGTGTCTTTCTTAACAAACTGCCAAGACTGCACAAACAGCATAGTTTTTCAAGGGGAATACCCGCGGAAGAGTAATCGCTGCTGGCTGTGTGAGGCTGGTGAGTAAAATTTGACATTTACCAAAAGAACTGAATGTGTAGGCTTATTGTTGTAATCTACACTTTTCTTTTCTGAAAGCCCTCTTTCATTCCACACACCCTATGTGCCAGCAATCATGACAGTCTGTGTTTCAAAAACGTTCTGTCAGCCAACTCTGGGGGAAGAGTAGCTGTTGCCATTCGCTCAAAGCAAACAGTCCATGTGTCTGCCCAAATGCTGAGATTTTTAAGATTGGCATTAGCTTGGACTTCATTGTAAATGGACCTGCAGAAGCATGGAAGGAATGAACATGGGGTGGGGTGCACACAGCATCCAGCTTCTCCTTCATGTATGCTGTAAACTGCGTGTTTCCCAGCAGTCACAGGTCTGTTGCTAGGGTCTTTTTTCTTCCCCTTTCCTTTATCCTTTCTTTCACATGAGCCATAGCTCCTTGAAAAGTGGCTTTTTAGTTGTCAAGACTCATCCAACGGAGCGCTACATTTTAAAACAGAAATAGCTTGCCAAGATAAGTACATCTACCATGAAACAGGCTTGGTGTAGCTCAGCAGCAGAGTTCTTGCCCAGTATGTTCAAGTTCCCAGCACTACAGAAACCAAACCAAACAAAAACACAAAGAGAGATTGAGAGTTTCCCCCCAAATGAGCTTTCACAATAAGCATGGTAAACTCAAGATGAAAAGTTCCTTAGACTCAGAAACAACTCCATGGTCATCAGGACCTGATTCAAAAGTACTGCAAAACAGAATAGAGAACGCAAGACCTGCCTGCCTCCCAGGAACCTGAATGTGTTTCCACCTCGGCATTAGATCATCCATTAGGCATTCTTCTGGCCTATCAGACACATTGGGTAATTAACAGTAATGAGTAAGAATATTGGAGTAGACCAATTAAAAAAAAAACCTCCATCAACTAATCACATATGCAAGTTACCAATGATCAAATCCAGCTAAAATTCTATTCATAGACAAGAAACAAATAACCCCACAAACCAAACAACAACCCCACCAAAACCCCAAAACAAAACAAAACCAAAAAACAAATAAATAAAACCCCAAACCAAATACCTTCTACTAATAGGCTTTTGATGCCACGATGTCAAAATCTGGTTGTACTAGATGAGTCAGAACAGAAATTCATCAGGTCAATAGACAGAGTGAATAACACAAGATAATAAGACTCAGACTTGAGCCAAAAGTGTTGGCACAGAAAATAACCATAGTTGGAGCTGAAGCTCAAGAGCTTGTGACTTTGGCAAATTATTACTTGATGTAATGGTGTTTAGCATACTGTGAAGTTCGAGGGGCATAGACAATGTCTGTTTTTATTCCAGTTACATCCCGAACATCAAACAGCACCCAACTTAGAGTCGGCATTCAGTAACTATTGTGTTAACCAACAAAGCAATAAATAAATGAACAAAGTGAGACTTGTCCTCTTGAACGTTTCTGCCCTTTGTCCCAGGAGTGATTCTCGCCATGGATTACCTTCGGGGCAACGTGACTGAGCCACCATGGAGACTGCATGCTGTTTGGTCATCCCTGCTTTGATTTCCTACTCTTTATCAGTCCTCAGCTATCGCAGAACATTTATACTTAGAACTGGTTCATTTCATAAACCTACTTGTATTGCCTCAATGGATGAAAAAAAGTCCCTGTCTCATATGCTTTTGTCTCATCCTTTTAACAGCATGATTAAGAATGAGAACATTGAAATATATACATCTATAAAAGAAGCTAAAATGGAGTTACCGTACAATGGAGAACATGATGTCCTAACTAGACATCATATGCTACCCAATAAAATCCCCAGTACCAGAAATGGGTTACATCTTTTTGAGTTATTATCCAAAGAGGTGCCACAGCTCCTCCTAAACATTACAAATTGTTGTCAATGCTATTGGTCACCCTTTGTATCCTGATGGTAAGACCCTGTTCCTGAAGACACTACATACTTATGCTACAGAACATGGAGAAATCAAGATGTATTCAACTGGAAGCTTATCCCTACTGATTAGCATTCATAGTGCTGGAAAGTGCTATACATGCTTCCAGAGGGCAAAAGTAATCACCAATTTACCCAATTACCTGGCAAGCTACAATAGTGACCTATCTGCAATATATGCCCACTGGTGTAATAATGGCACAGATGTTATGAGAGTAACCAACCACTTTTCAATTGGAGTTAAGGTCCTACTCCATGAAATGGAGCCCATACCCATCACTGTTAATGAGGCCCTGAGACTAGATAGATCATAGGCCCTAAGGGAAAACCTACTACTATTATTCTGCTAAAGGAACATAGGAATACAATGACGCCTAATGACATATTGATATACCCATAGATTAGTGCATCACTCAGCCCTCAGTGGAGAAGCCTCTTCTTGCAGGAGATAGTAATTAACATAGAACTCCACAACTGGATACTGGATACTGTGCAGAGAGCAAGAGACTTTGAAGCCCTTCACATTCGTTGGGAACTGTGCTGGGCAAGGTGCCTTTTATCACACTTGTGTGATCTTTAAGTTCTCACAAGGTATTGGTTTCCTTCCTTTTGATGAAAATGGAAACAAGTCGAATGTCTTTTCCAAGGTCACAGAGCTGTGGGGTTGAGATGAGATTTGTTCTCAAGCCCTAGGAATGGCTGCTGGTCATGCTAAGTAGCCAATACATAGAGGAGGTCACCCCTGGAATGCTTGACAAACTCTGCAAGGATATCTGATCATAATCTTGTGTTCTACTGCTAGCACCAAAATGATTCATAGTCATGAATCTGCCCCAAATCTGGAGTTCACAGGGATTTTTCCTTGCTTGCTAGGTTGATCAAGATGAGATGGTCTGAATATGCTGAATGTGTAGGAGTAAAGAGCTGAGAATGCAAGAATTTGGGCATCACTCCTGTAACCATGCCAACCCTGTAACCAGATTTATTTTGTGGTTTCAGGCAAACCAAAGTTAACTCTTCAGAATGCAGCCAAATGCCCAGATAAATGGCCAGACTTGTTACTTTTCAGACAAGGTGGACTTTGAAACTGAATTAGGCAGCACTGAGAGAGCTTTGAGCTCCTGGGAGAGTTACACCAGATAACCATTTTAGTCATTAACTACAGTATTACCGATTCATTTAGTAACCCATCTGACAAATGTTTGTTAAGTATTTACCACCTGCCAGACTTTGCATGGGGTATTGAGGACGTGGAGGTGAACAGGACAGACATAGCCAGCCTTCACAGAGGTCTCCATACACTGGGGGTGGTGAAGTGTTAGCTATTTACTATGGGCATGGTGCTAAGTGCTCACCTGGAATTAAATCACTTAACCCTTGCAACTGACTTGCAAAGTAGAGAAAACATTTCCATGTTATAGAAGAGCAAAGGGTTCAGAAACTTGAAGCATCGTGCCAAAGTACAGGTCACTGCCAAAATGGAGCTCTCTGACTTCAGGACTATGCTCTCAGCTCTTATAAGTCCTGGCGGCTATGTAAATGTCTATCTCCGTGGATTCCTGTCGGTGCTTGGAAGGGTATCTGCTCACTAATGAGCTCCATGAATAACTTATTAACTCTTGAGGCAAGCTAAGTACAGAATGTACTAGATAAAGAGATGGCTAGGTTTGGAGAAAGAGGAGTGACCTTCTGAGGAATGAGGCAGTGGACAAGCTGGGACTCAGGCTTTAGAGCTGAAGAGACTCCCTGTGAGCTGGTTAGAAGCCCCCTGGCCAGTAACCATCCCTGTCAGAAGCCGTCAAGAGTAGAGAGAGTAGAGGACTAGTGGCCACGACTGCAGAAGATCATTTTCCTAGTTGCCACTGATGGGAAATCTTTAGTCTTGGCTTGTTTGTGTCCTTCCAAGCAGCTTGGAAGGTGACACACAGAGAATGTTGATGTGGTGGATGCTGGTTGTCTCCTGCTTCTCAGATCCACATCTGTACCCAGAGTGGCAGTTTGTGCGACTGTGCCTGTGTCTGAGTGAGAGGGCTGGGTTGAAAGCTGCCACTGGCTGTCTTTATAAGCCGAGCATCCCCAGGCTCTTCTGTCATCACGTCTGCTACTGGGTCTTAGATAGCTCTGTTTTGGAAAGCACCCTGGTTTTTTTTTTTCTAGCATCCATGAATAAAAACATTTTTACTAAATGGAGTTATATGAGGTAAACAATATCATTGCTATCGTTTGGGGTAGGCCAGAGCAGGACACAACTAGTAAGGGTCCAGGCACTCACTAAGTGTGGCTTCCTGAGGCCCCTCTTCCGGCTGTTCAAACCCTATGCAGAGCTTTCGCTCGAATGCAGTGTGTGTGGCATCTTGCTTCCATCCCACCAATGCAGCAAAGGTGATGGAGTCACTCCTGGATTTGTTATAAGAGCTTGCCGTCTCTCTTCCTCTTGTGGGTTCTCAGGCACCGGTGAAACTAGAAGAAAACACACAGCTCAGAGTGTAATGGAAGTCCAACCCAAAGCTCTTCAGAGGTGAAAATCCATCAATGGCCATTGAGTAATTTGGAAGCTGGTCCTTGCCTAGTTGAACCTTGCAGAAACCCTAGCCTGGCTGATGCCCTGACCGAGGCTTTGGAAAGACCCGATGCTGAGGATCTAGATAAGAACTCCCAGGGTCATGAGTGTGTGCTGTAGGTTGTTGAACTGATGGTGATTTGTCACACTACATGGAATATAAGGGGCAGCTCATCTGATACCCTCTGTTTATCTCTCGGCAAAGCAGGGATGATAATAAGAGCAATAACACCCACAACAACACAGCTGCCTTTTGGCAGTTAAATGAGAAAACATGAATAAAATGCAATAGACATTGAAATCTCCTTACAGAGTAAGAGGTCTGGGCTCTGCCTGTGCAGGAGAATGAAGAGCAGAAGAGAGGGGTAGGGATTACTCAGGATATTAGGGCTTCTCTGCAGCATGAAACTTGAACCACCGCCAGGGATCTGGAATCAGGACACTAAAGGAAGGGGAGTTGGGAGCTCCAAAGACCATTATAAGAGTGCAGACTTCTGGGATCTGATGATGGATAGAAGCTGTCTCCATGTGACAGAAAGAATAGAAGACATTGGAAGTCACAAAGAGGGTGACAGGACAGCTGAATAGTGTGGGGAAACGGGTTAATGACTCAGCAGAAATGAGCAAGGAACAAAGGCTCCGCCTGCATGACTCATCAGCCAGCAGACACGGAAATTGCATCCTAAAGGTAATTTTGGTGGTATTGGTGAGAAAAGATCAATAATGCTATCACGGGACATAGCATTGGTGTGGTCAGACAGTGACTCATCCTGTATGGGTTATCCCTGGAAAAGAGATCCACCCTGTCTTAGTCTGGCCGTTCTTCAAGATTGAGCCACTCTGGGACCTGATAACAAGCAATCCCAGGTCACCTGCCTTCCACAGTCTTTGAGTGGAAGGTGCTGGTCGTGGATTGGGGATGGCCTTGACAGGAACACATCAGGAAGTTCAGGTAGTAGAAGATTTCAGCTGTGCCATGCATGGCCACTGGTCCCCTGCACACTTTAGTAAGAAGTGGGGTAAGGGTGGAGTCTGAAAACCCTAACCCGGGGGTCAGCGGGCAGCTTGAACTACCTCTGCCCAGCACTTTTCCACTTGAAGAAAAGAGAACTCTAAAGTAAGAGCAGAGGGCACTCACTATGCCCTCTTCCCTTCCACAAGGCGTTTATTGCCCAGCAGGATCAGAAAACATGGAGACAGGATCTCTGGTGACATAGCACAGTGCTCCACCTACCTCACTGACACCCAGCACAGTTGGGGGACACGCTCTGGACTGGACATTAGCCTACCTAAGGTGTACAAACTTGGGCGGGAGGGAGGGAGAACCTGCCTTGTCCTCAGACTGAAAAGATCAGACAGTCAGAGTAGCTTCTGGTACACAAAGAACAAAAGTCCCCAAAGTGATTGTGTCACTGTTGGGCAACCAACCCTTGGCCACTCTGAGCTCAGCACTAGTTTAAATATAACAAAAGAGAAGGTCAACTTCAACCCAATTCTAACTGATCACACCTTCTACCTGGCAGACTCCAAGACGACAGAATTTGGGAGGCAGAATTTGGAACTGCTGTTCCAATACACTGCTTTTGTTGCTGTTTCTTTTTTTTTTTTTTGCCATTGTGTTTTTCTTCTTTCCTCATTTATTATACTCTTCCTATTATTGATTTTTAGATTTTATTTTTAGCTATGTCTATAATAATATGTGTCTAAGTGTGGGGTGTGTGCATGACTGTGCTGCCCTCTGAGATCAGAAGAGAGAGTTGGCTTCCCTGGAGCTGATATCACAGAGAGTATGAGCTGCCTGGCCTGAGTGTTGGGAATTGATCTCAGGTCCCCTGCAAGAAGAGTACTTACTCCTGACTGCTGAGCCATCTCTCTGGCCCTTCTTACTATTATTCTTATTTTCAACAGCACCTTAATAGGTTTTTAATCCCCTTTCTTATGTTTATATAATATTTCTTATGTGTTCTGTGTGTGTGTCTGTCTATCTGTCCATCTGTGTGTACCATACCCACATGCATGTACAGATACAAGAGTACATATGCACACAGAGAACAAAGGACAACCCTGGCTATCCTTCCTCAGGTGCCATCTACCTTTTTATTTGAGACAGTCCCTAATTGTCTTTGTCCTCACCACCTAGACTGGGCTGACTGGCCAGCTAGCCATGGACTATGCCTGTTCCAGCTCCCCGGAGCTGGAATTACAAGTGCCTGGCTGTTTTGTATGTGGGTTCTGGGAATCAGACTCAGTTCTACATACTTGCAATGCAAGCACCTACCTTGTGAGCTAGCTCCTCAGCCCCTGCTTTTGTATTTATCTTTATTATGCAGTATTAAATAACAACAACAAACTTTTTGACCTTTTCTCTTCCTAAATTCTTCTGTTCATTTTTCTCAACTCAGATTCTTCTTTTTTCTTCCCCTTTCTATTCTGTCTTTAATTTATTCAACAATAATTTCTACCTTTATACTAATACATTTTAATTAGATTTATTCATTTTATTTTGTGTATTTTGCTCTCATAAGTGTATGTGCACTCCATCCATGCTTGATGCCTGTGGAGGTCAGAAGAGGGTATCAGATCCCCTGGAACTGGAGTTACATATGGTTATGAACCACTATGTGGGTGATGGGAAGTGAACTTGGGTCCTCTGCTAGAGCAAAAGATGCTTTTAATCTCTGAACGATCTTCCCAGTTCCATTAATAAATTTTCAACCTTCTAACTTACTTTACATATTTTACCACTTTCTTTCCTTTTGTTATTCATGGTATACTAATTTGCTTTTATTTATTTAAAATCTATTTCTACATCTGGTTTGATTTGTTGTTACAGCAATTTCTCTCCTCTTTTCCAAGTGGAGTGAGGATCGAGCCCTCAATTGAGAGCTACCAAGACTTCCAAATAAAAGCAGAAAAGGCATTCATCTAAACAATGCACACTGCTCACTCTTTTCGTATGCCCGTGGCACCTCCTCTAAGAGGGACCACATTAGCATCTTCCACAGGTCTTAACAATTACAAGAGACTGATTGACATTTTGTTTTGCCAGATCATAGTGGAATCAGGCTAGAATTGAATAGTATCCAGTGAAACAATACAAATATACAGAAATTAAAAACTGCATTTAATATTATTTTATTTATTGTTATTGTGTGTATGTGTGTGTTTGCATGCACATATGCCATGTAGAGGTCAAAAAACAACTTTGTGGAGTTGATTCTTTCCTTCCACCTTTGCATAGATTCATAAGGTTTAACTTAGGTCATCTGGCTTGCATAGCAAGCACCTTTGCATAGATTCATAGGGTTGAACTTAGGTCATCTGGCTTGCATAGCAAGCACCTTTATCTTCTGAGTCAAGTTGCTCCCACCCCAAATGCATTTTTGAGTGGCTACTGTATCTTTGAATAAACTAAGAAATTTTAAAATCTTTGGAATTAATGAAAATGCCAGTATTGGGGAATATTATTTTAAGGTGTGTTACTTTTGTTTATGTTGCATTCATTTAACTCTGTGAAGCTGTGATTCTTTGCCTATCTAAACCAAACGATAGTCTAATAAAGAGCTGAACGGCCAAGAGTGAGGCGGGAGAGAGGAAGAGGTGGGGCTGGAAGGCAGAAAGTATAAATAGAAGGAGAAATGAGGAAGAGATGCAACAGTGAGAACATCAGGGGTCAGCCATCCAGTCATCCAGTTGTCCGTGGAGTAAGAGTGAAAATAAGATATACAGAAGAAAAGGAAAAAGCCAGAGGCAAATGGTAGTCGGAATAATGTAAGAAAAGCTAGCAAGAAACAAGCCAAGCTAAGGCCAGGCATTTATAATTAAGAATTAGCCTCCACGTGTGATTCATTCAGGAGCTAGGGGGCAGGCCTCTGAAAGAATAAAAGCAAGCAACAACATTTTGACACCCAATATGGGGCACCAATTGTTGTCCTTTTTTAAAAATTATTGCTGGCTTTTAAGCCATGGTTGTCTTATCAGTCACTGAGACTCTGCCCACCAGCAGAGGTTATAACACAAGAGCCACAGCCCAAGGGAATTCTGTTCCCTCAGGCACCAACTTTTTCAAAGCTACAAAGGGAATTTATCTAAATCTCTGTCCCTCTAAAGAACTCAAAATTCAAAGATTGAGCTGGGCAGTGGTGGCGCATGCCTTTAATCCCAGCACTCTGGAGGCAGAGGCAGACAGATCTCTGTGAGTTTGAGACCAGCCTGGTCTACAAGTTCCAGGACAGGCTCCAAAGCTGCAGAGAAACCCTGTCTCGAAAACAAACCAACAACAATAAAAAAAAAAAATTCAAAGATTGAGATGGAACTCTGCTCTGCAGAGAGGCTGAATAGCAAGCAGCTCCCCTCCTCTTCTCTCCTCTCGCATCTCTCCAGAAGCCCTCATGCTTTTCCCCGCCCCCACTTAAAAACTGTTCTCCACCTGGCTCCTCCCTACCACTTCCTGTCAACTAGTGCTGAGGTAGCCTCCTGACTGCAGGTGAATGTTACTTAATCAAACACATCTTCACATCATTAAACAAATGTTTTAAAGCATAAACAAAAGTAACACACCTTAAAATACTATTCTCTAACATACCAGCACTGGTTATCAGAACCTTTGGGATAGAGGAAGTTTGATTCTAGAGGGAAGCTTAAGGCTGCTGCTGCTTTAAAAATCAGAGATCCAAATAGACACCAGTGATTCCCACCCAGCTCTCAGGAAAACAAGAACAAGTCAGTCTCCAAGCATTAGACTGCATGATCAAGATCAGGGTACAAATGAGTAAAACAGAGACGAAGAGTATAGAACAAGGGTCTAACTCCCTGGTATGACTTCTGTGGGCACTGCACACAGTGGGTGCACATATATGCAGACAAAACACAGTCTTTTTAAAGGTTAATAATAAAAAAGTTCAGCCCCAGACAGTGGCAGATTTGAAGAAAAAGCAGAGAGTAAGACCAAGAGTAAGATAGAGGAGATTTAACAAGATGTCAGTGGGTAGGGAAATCAACCTGAACCCTGAACTTGTTTGGATTCATACAGACACTCAGCCATAGGAAGGACAGTGGAACCCAGGTCTTGGGTGTGCACTACACTTGGCTCTGAGTCTCATCCTATCTTATGGGGCACCACTGCGCCTCGCTGTCCCAAAGTTCTAAGGGACTGGTCCTCTACTGGGAATCTCCAATCCAGTCCTTGTGCTCAGACCTCAGACTCTGATTAGATTCTGTGGGCTGTATCTTTATGTGAGATATTGGATGGGCACTGGAAATGTCACATGCCACCTCTGGTCTTCCTCCAGACTCTCCTCCAGCTGCAGCCTCCCCTAGGTCAGCCTCATGCTGACAGCATCTTAGAAACTGGGAAGACAGATGACAATAAAGAAATGCAAACCCGCAGATTTATGTACATGGAGTAGAGAGTGAAGCACGGACGCCCTGCCTCTTACTGCTCTGCTCTCTAGATGTAACTGCTGGGCATAGCTGAATATGCAGCCTCCTGGATTTCTAGCCTACCCTGTCTTCGAAAGATGAAAATAGATGTTGTTCTAATACCACTCTGCAAGGACTGTGCCCTGCTTGTTCCCGCCAGCTGGTCATGGATAGCAGCATTGTGGCTGCATTAGAGCCTGGAGCTCTCCCTGCACCCACAGGCCTACTGCTTGCCAGCCATCTTTACTATTCATAAGCAGACAGCTTCTCCCCCTTCATCTGCCCATCCCTTTTACCTTTCCTTTGTTGTATTGTCTATTGAAGCTTTCTTACATGCATAAATGTCATGTTGGCCATACTCTTCCTCACACTCTTCCTCCTTCCCTTTTTTTTTTGGATTGGGCAACGGTGCAGGGGGAGGGGGAGTTCCTTTTCAGATCCCAGATTAGGCACTAACCACACCCAAACACCTGTTTTCACAGAGAGATCCTTCACTAAGCAAGGGAGAAAAGTTAAAGTTGCTGCTTTCTGACTCAGGCAGAAAACAGCAGAAATGAACTTCAGGTGTCATTCTTAAGAAGAGAAAAGGGGAGGTCTGTGCTAGAATGGGCAAGGATGTGGTAGGTAAAGGAGATAGAGGATGAGGGAGAAGGGAAAGGGGACAAAGGAAAGGGACAGGGAAATTTGTCCTGGAGGGTCAAAGGACTGCCTCTGGGTAGAGAGGAGACAGATGGGCACACTGGCAAATGGTGAGGTGTTTCATTGTAACTGGATATGTTAATTAGGTGTGACAAATGAGGCTTTTGATTGCTGGACTTTGGCAGTCAGTCTCAGGTGGAAGAAGTGGCCGAATAAGGAAATAGGCCTTGGTGGCTGGCTTTAGGAACATAACCTAATGGTTTTTAGCAAGGCAGAGGGAATGGCGAGAAGGGCAAGGCCTGCCAGAGCCACAGGCTCGAGTGGGCTAGTGTCCCTTCAGTGTCTCTAATGCAAATTACTAGTGAACAATCGGAGGCCCTGGGATGCTGACTGGCTTGGCACCTACATCTACAACTACTATGCTTGGCTCTGTGCATCTTCAAAGGGCACACCCACCTAAGTGAGCTGTTCTGCCTTCTTAGGTGTGGTCGGGGTTAACTAAAGGACAGGAACCTACGGACTGCAGGATGACACCAGGCTCACTGCCTCCACAAAGGTACAGCCCTTCTTGATTTTCCTGAACTAGCCAATTGTATGATGTAGCTTCGTGAAGCAATTCAGGTGCTGCTGGCCAGCGCCTAGCACTCTAGGGTTGGTAAGACACATGGGGAAAGAAGGGCGGCCCGTCAGGCCACATGACTGATCTGGCCATGACTGCAGCCAAGTACTGAGCCCTAGTCCCCTTTCTACTGCCTTTAGTAATTTTATTGGTCCTAAAGCTACAGCCAGCCAGAGCTAAGTATGTCCCAGTTTGTGACCATTTCCCAAAGAGACAACCACAGCCCTTTGCTGTTCATTTTCCCTAATTCAAGTACAAAACTCCAGACTGCTCCCTGGATTTGGCAGCGCACAAACCGAGACGGGTCATGCGGGCATCTGCTGCTGCTGTCAACTCATTTTACACTATGCCAAGGCTACCTCCATTGTTTGTGACAGACCGTGCCCTTTCTCTGCCAGAGACCACAGCCTTGCACTTTGGCATGTGCTAGGAGCTCAACCAAGCGAGTTCTCCGAAACAGAGAGCTGTGCCTGAGGATGCCAGCAGGTTCGCCCTCAGAACACCCCACCACCTGACTACGCATTCCGCACAAGACCAGCTTTGAGGGGATGCTCCAAGGCGATCCTGGGAGGGAGCTGGAACTGCCACGTGGCAGCTGTTGAAGTCCAGGGGCTTGTAGCCATCCCAGGCCAGAACCCACGGCTGCATTCACAGGCAGGTCAAAGATTTTGTGGAGTGACAGGAAAATGAATTCGATTCTCTTTATCACTCCATCAAGTTCCATCTTAGACACTGATTTCAGTGCACTACATTGAATCAAAGCTCCCTGAGGTCAACTGTGACTTTAGGATGATGTCTAGAAACAGAACTAGGTCCTGATCAGGACCTATTCCTGCACCCAGTGGGGAAGGTGGCCAATGCTCTGTGGCAGTTTTCTCAAATCCGAATTCCCATTCCCATCTTGGGAATAGCTTGGGAAGGCTGTTCAATCCTCCGTCGTTTCTGAGTGGTCAAATGCGTGGTTAGAGGTGACCATGCCTGGGAAGCTAGGCCTGCTGAACAGTCAGTCACCGGGAAGGAGCAGGCCTGTTAGCTAGCAAGGGCAAGGCGTGTCTGAGCATGAAACTAGATGTTGGAGAGGCGTACCTATTAGAATAAAGTAAGCATAAAGAGAAGGCAGCCAGCAGTGAGCCACAGAGAGAGGCCTCCAAGGCCAGTGGTGCCAACAGTACTGGGGAACGACCCTGTGAGCTTTTGAGGAATCCAAAACACCCCTCGACAATCATGAAGTTGTGGAGCCTTGATGGCAGATGATGAGACTCCCTCAAGGACACTGGGGAAGAAAGAGTGTTTGGAAAGAGGGCTGGGGTCTCATGGTTCCTGTGAAGCTGGGGACAGGTGACTGGAAGGCTGGATATGGTCATAAAATTATAGGATGCCTCATTTAAGTAATGTCATCTCCCTGCCCCTTACTACTGCCTGGAAGGCACAAGGAGCATTGTCTGGTCCCCCAATCACACTGGGAGTTTCTGAGGCTTCTCTGAGTGTGGGTGATTGGCAGCTGTGACAAGCAGCTCAAGCCAGCAGGTGTTCTTGTGCCATCTCGGTTTCTCTGAGGGGAAAAGCGGGAGAAAGCCCACAGCAGGTGCTCTTGCCTGCCTGCCAGGATGTGTGGGAGGCTACTCAGCTTCTGGATGCTCCTGCCTGCCGATGACCTGTCCTGATGATGCTGATCCCTGATGGGGTCATGGGGTGGAGCATGGACAGCTCCTGGAGACACTGATTGAAAGGCAGAGCATCTGGAAGCTGGGGTGTTCAGACTTCCAGTGTTTGTCATTTGTGGGTGAATATGAGCAAGACAGGTTCCACACATTCCCCAGGGAGAGAGAAAGCATCAAACACACCCTTCCTTCCTTCCTTCCTTCCTTCCTTCCTTCCTTCCTTCCTTCCTTCCTTCCTTCTTTCCTTCTTTCTTTCTTCCTTCACTCCCTTCCCTCCGTCCCTCCCTCCCTCCCTTCCTCCCTCCCTCCCTCCCTCCCTCTTTCCTTCCTTCTCCCTTCCTCTGTCTCTCCCTCTGTCCCTCTGCCTCTCCCTCCCTCCCTCCTTCCTTCCTTTATTTCACAAAGGTTTCTTAAAAGTCAGTACTATGCTAAGCACCAGGGATAACAGAAAAGAATATAATACATGCTTCATGAAGCTCATGCTCCAGTGGGGCAGATACCCAACACCAATGAAAAACTGGATGCCCCTGGATGATGCAGTCTGCTTCTGGATGCTGCTCAAGTTGGTTGTGCAGTCATCTTCCAGTGGGATGAAGCTCAGGGCATCCTCTGACCTAATCGTAGGCTCTCAGTCCTTTGTGATACTTTTGTTTCCTGCTGCCAAAGAACATGATCTTACTGTTCCCCTTATACCACAAAAACAACATCCTGTCACCAGAGGCCAGGCTTTGGGGTCAGGCAAACCTGGCTCCCCTCAGTTCTAGCACTGTGTAAGCTTAGAGGGGTGCCTCTTTTACCTCGGGGCCGGAGGTGTCAGTGAAGACAGCTGTGGTACCTTTAACAGAAGTTCCTCTCTGAGAAAGGAATGCCAGAGCTGGAAGGGCCTTTTGCTCACACCCGCACCCAGGGACCTCTTTGGCGAATCTTGGCTCCTTGCTGATGTAATGAATGGCATGGTGAACCTGGAGACTGGCCTGGTTTCTCAAAGTCTGGTCTATGCTCCACAAGCATGGGGCCACTTAGAGTATGTGGAAATGTGCAGGGCTGTGAGCGATTTCCCAAAACCTAAATGGTTTTTCCGAGTGGATCTAAAGACCCTCAATGCTTGTGACTTGCTGGTGGTCCGTAGTATTGATTAGTGGCCCAGGCTTTTGTTACCTGAACTTAAATCTTCTTTGTAATGTCCCACTGTGTTGGAAGAGTCACCTGACCCCCAGCATTTGCCCTAAAAAATTTCCTGTATGGAGAGGTACATTGCATCAGCTGTGACCCTAGCCTGCCTCTGCTCTGGATAAGGCTTCCATTCAGCACCTTGAGGTTTGTGCTGGTGGTTTTTTGTCAACTTGACACAAATCTAGACATATCTGGGAAGAGGGACTCTTAATTGAGAAAATGCCTTCATAAGACTGACCTGTGGGCAAATCTGTGGAGGACTGCTTTGATTAATGATAGGGCCTAGATCACTGTGGATGGTGCCATCCCTGAGCAAGTAGTCCTGGATGTTAAAAGAAAGCAGGCTGAGGGTGGGAGAGATGGCTCAGAGGTTAAGAGCACTGGCTGCTGTTCCAGAGGACCTGAGTTCAATTCCCAGCAACCACATGGTGGCTCACAGCCATCTATAATGAGATCTGGTGCCCTCTTCTGGAGTGCATGCATACATGCAGGCAGAACACTATATACATAATAATAATAAAAAAACCCAAATCTTAAAAAAAGAGAGAGAAAGGAAGAAAGGAAGGAAGGAAGGAAGGAAGAAAGGGAGGGAGGGAGGAAGGAAGGAAGGGAGGAAGGGAGGAAGGAAGGAAGGAAGGGAGGGAGGAAGGAAGGAAGGAAGGAAGGAAGGAAGGAGAAAGGAAGGAAGGAGAAAGGAAGGAAGGAAGGAGAAAGGAAGGAAGGAAGGAGAA
>PVIU01015807.1:0-47041 GCA_004026605.1 Ondatra zibethicus
TTAAGAGCAGAGAGGTGACTCAGCAGTTAAGAGAAGAGAGGTGACTCAGCAGTTAAGAGCAGAGAGGTGACTAGCAGTTAAGAGAGGTGACTCAGCAGTTAAGAGCAGAGAGGTGACTAGCAGTTAAGAGAGGTGACTCAGCAGTTAAGAGAAGAGAGGTGACTCAGCAGTTAAGAGCAGAGAGGTGACTAGCAGTTAGAGCAGAGAGGTGACTCAGCAGTTAAGAGAAGAGAGGTGACTCAGCAGTTAAGAGCTCTTGTCGAGGACCCAGGTTCTGCTCCCAGCATGCACAGTGCTGCTCAAACCTGTTTGTAACTCCAGCTCCAGAGGTCTGGTGCCCTCTCTTGGCCTCCATGGGCACACACATCCACTCAGGTAAACACGCATACATAAAATACAAATAAATTGTTTTTAAAAAATTAAGGGGAGAAAATGATCTAGGCAGTTTTAAATTTTTTAAATTTTGGTTTTATTTGTTTGTTTGTTTGTTTGCTTGCTTGTTTGTTTGTTGAGACAGAGTTTCACTATGCAGCTTTTGCTGATCTGGAGCCCCCTGTGTAGACCAGGCTGGCCTTGAACTCACAGAGATCTGCCTCCCTCTGCCTCCCTAGGGCTGGGTTTAAAGGCGTGCACTGCGAGTATTTCTTTTTTAAGAGAAGGGAAAGAAGAGAGGATGGGAGGAGGTGGGTTTTGAGCTTGTCTGTGACCTTTCTGTTCTCGCTCCCACCGCTGTGAAAGCCTCTCTGCAGGTTTACAGTCGCGGTCACACTCGGCGACCACACGTGCGTTCTGGCTCCAGACGATCTTTCTTCTTTAGAATGAAGAGCTGTAAAATCCCGGTCAAAGAAGAGCTTCGACGTTCACCCTGCTCAAAGAAGAAAGGTGGGACTCCCGGGAGAGCATGCGATTCAGAGCCTGGTGTAGAACCCCAATAGGAGAAAAAGTAAATCCCACAGTCAAGGCAAGAAATAGGAATCAAAGTGTCTAAGTGGGATTGTTTTAAACCAAGGTTGTTCATATTGCCTCTCCACCCAGTGTGCATTCCGCTGTCCAGGATTTTCGTGGTGGGGCTGAACTTGTAGCAGAGAGAGCCGAAGTTCGATTTGGGGCCAGATTTGGTGGTCTTGAACCTCAGCACTTAGGAAACAGAGGCAGGTGGATCTCTGTGAGTTCAAGGCCAGCCAGAGCTACATTGCCAGACCCTATCTCAATAATAAAATAAAAGCTCAATGGCAATAAAGTTTGATCTATTTTTCTTTTTTTTGAGACAGGGTTTCTCTGTAGCTTTGGAGCCTGTCCTGGAACTAGCTCTTGTAGACCAGGTTGGCCTCAAACTCACAGAGATCCGCCTGCCTCTGCCTCCCGAGTGCCGGGATTAAAGTCGTGGACCACCACCATCCGGCAGTTTGATCTCTTTTTAAAGTTTGTTTGTTTTTGTTTTTGAGACAGGGTCTCATTTTGTAGCCCTGGCCAGGAGTTCACTATGTTGACCAGGCTGGCCTCGAACTCACAGAGATCCACTTGCCTCTGTCTCCTGAGTGGGGATTAAAGGTGCGTGCTACTGTGCTCAGCCCTAAAGCAAGTTTTTAAATCTTAGTTTTTAAGTGTGTGTGTGTGTGTGTGTGTGTGTTAGATCCCTGGAACTGGAGTTACGCTCAGCCGTGAGCCACCTGATAAAGGTGCTGGGAACTGAGCTTGGGCCCCTGGAAGAGCAGCAGGAACTCTTAAGTAGCAGTCAATCCAGCCCCTGCTTGTGTCTTTTTGAGACAGAGTCTTACTGTGTAGTCCAGGCTGCTCTGGAGTTCCTATGCGTCATCCCCCTGCCTCAGCCTCCCTAGTACTGAAAGTTCAGGTATGGAACACCTCACCTGACTAAAAAGTGGTCTTTATATAGGAAAGCAGGGTTCTGTCTTTTTTTTTTTTTACATAAATTTTGGTATAAATTCTTTTTATAACCACACATGAAGAAAATCAGACATGTTGATGATATATTAAACATTTAGTCTGTTCCTGATGTTGCAAAGAACATTTTAATTCTCATGAAAATATTCTTTTTTTTTAAATATTTATTTATTTATTATGTATACTATATTCTGTCTGCATGTGTGCCTGCAGGCCAGAAGAGGGCACCAGATCTCATTAGATGATGGTTGTGAACCACCATGTGGTTGCTGGGAATTGAACTCGGGACCTTTGGAAGAGCAGGCAATGTTCTTAACCGCTGAGCCATCTCTCCAGCCTCTCATGAAAATATTCTTATGTCTGTCTTAGAATCTAGGAGGAGACACTTTTTGTTTGTTTGTTTGTTTGTTTGTTTTTGAGACAGGGTTGTAGACCAGGCTGGCCTTGAACTCACAGAGATCCACCTGTCTCTGCCCCCCACCCCATTGCTGGGATTAAAGGCGTGTGTCACCACCACCTGGCTAAGGAGGAGACACTTGAGAGGCTTAATGAACACCCAGTCACCTCCCTCTTGCCCGTGGCTCTGTGTGGTACAGAGCCTAGGGCATGGGCTTTCTCTGGTAATTGTTCTAACTAAAGGTAGACCAGTTATCTCTTGTTTTCGTGGAGAGTGGATACCTGGTGCTTGTCTTTCTGAACTCCCGTGTTACTGGTGTCCTCCGCTCTCTTTCATTTTGCTACAAACAACGGGATTCCATTTTCCTCTGTGTGTGAATCACACCCATTGTTTGTGTACCATATCCCCCAGTCCTGTCTGCCTGTTGGCAGGCTCCTTAGGCTGATTCCTGTCATAGCTGGTATGGCCATGTGCTTTAAATATGGAGATTTTAGGGGTCTCTTTGTACCTTGACTTTGCTTCTTGGGATAGGCCCAGAAGTGGGGTAGCTGCATGTCATGATTTGAAGAATTTCCACACTGTTTCCTACAGTAGCTGTTAACGACTCCCCTTGACTGTCTGTGTGGCTCTCTCTTTCACTATGGCTCCCCCAGTTTTTGTCCTTCGGATTACAGCCATTCTAACTGGGGCGAGGTGGGATTTCACTGTCGTTTGAATTTGTATTTCACTGATGGCTAAGGATACTGATCATTGTTTTATATATTTCTTGGTCATTTGTATTTCTTCTTTCAGGCGATGTCACAGTTAGGGCTACTATTGCTATGATGAAACACCACGACCAAAAAGCAACTCGGGGAGGAAAAATTCACTTAGCTTACGCTTCCTCCCATAGTTCATCATCCAGGGAAGTGGAGACAGGAACGCAAGCAGGGCAGGAACCTGGGGGCAGGAGCTGATGCAGAGGCCATGGAGGGGGGCTGCTTACTGACTTTCTCCTCGTGGCTTGCTCAGCCTGCTTTCTTCTAGAACCCAGGATCACCAGGCCCAGGGAGGGCACCACCCATGAGGAGCTGGGCTCTCCTCAAGCCATCACCAGTTTAAAAATGTGGCTCATAAGCCTGCCTACAGCCCAGTCTTAGCTGAGGTTCCCACCTCTCAGATGACTTTAGCTTGTGTCAAATTGACACAAAACCAGCCAGCCCAAGTGGAGACTCTTGGGATTGATGTCTATCTTGTGAAGTTTGTGTATACATTCTTTAAATATGGTGAATATTAACCCTTTGCCAGATGAGTCACCAGCAAGTCTCTCCAAATTTCTGGGTTGTGTTTTTCTTTCATTGACTGTGTGCTGTGGACTAGATTTTTTCCCATCTAGGAAAAGCTTGCCTGTCCCAGCATCTGAGGTATCTGCTCTGTTTCCTCTTTGTAACTTCATAAGTCTGAGTTCTACACTGAGGTCTTCATACATGTTTCTGTTGACTTCTGCGGAGGGTGAGAGATGGGGCTTCAGTTTCAGTTCTGCGTATGGATATCCCGTTTCCCCAGCACTGTCTGTTGAGGGAGCTGTCGTTTCTCCAGCACGGGCTTTTCCCACACCAGTGTTGAGACTCAGCTGTCTTCGGGCCCGTGGGTTTGTTTCTGGGTTCGTCGCTTGCTTTGTTGGACTGTGTATATACTCCTGTGCCATTACCATGCTGTTTTTGTTACCATGGCTCAGTGCTGTATTTTGAAGTTATACACCTCCAGCTTTGCTATTTGGGTTCCTTTGTGCATCCATGTGAATGTTAGGTTTTTTTCAGCTCTGTTAAGGATGTCATTGCTTTTCTGTTAAGGGACTGCATCAAATCTGTAGACTGCACTGAGTTGAGCCAAAAGAACAAACCTGGAGCTATTCTGATTTGGGCTTTGCTTTGTTTTTGCTTTCTTTTTTTTTTTTTTTTTCTGAAAAATTTCCTTCCGATGTTCTTGCTTTCTAAGAGGAATTGTTAGGTTGTGTATTTGAATTCTGTCTTCTTGACCTTATTATTTTTATGCTAGCGCTCATTGCTATAAACTTCCTTCTTAGTACTTTTTGCTTTATGTCAAAGATTTTAGCCTGTTGTGTTTTTTTTTTTTATTTTTTAAAGAATTCTTAAGTTAACATAGAAGGTACCAGGTACTATTGTGACATCTTTATAAGTGTATACACTATACATTGGCTGCTCTCATGTGACATCTTTATAAGTGTATACACTATACATTGGCTGCTCTCATTTGCTCTCCTCCTCATGCCCCTCCCTGTCCTAGGTTCCTTCCTTCCTCCTATCAGCCCTCTTCCTCTTCTTCATCAAAGGTGTTTCCATTTCTGTCTGTTTTAAGAACATCTTAAATTCCCCTTGGAGTGGAAGTACACTGTCCCACCTCCATGCAGACACAGAGGTTTTAGTTCTCCTTATTGACTCCATCCCATCGTGACCAGCAAAGATACAGGATATGATTTAATTCTGCATGAATTTGTTAATGCTTGTTTTGTGGCCCAACACAGAGTCTACTCGAGAGACAGTTTCTCTCGAGATGAAGAGATGGAGAGCCAGCCTGTCTACACCTGGCCCTCAGCTACACTGTAGGCCCCGCCTGTTTCCAAAGACAAACGGAGACTATTAGAACACCTCACAGAAGTATTAAGGAGGTTAGATGAGTTATACATTCACGGCCGTACCCTCTTCATCTCTATGCCGCTGCTGACTGGAACCCATAGCACAACCTACAGAATTTCCTGTTAAAAGAGAAACAAACGATTTTTTAAAGATTTATTGTTGGGGACCAACAAGATGATGTGATGGCATTTGAGGGACAAACACTGTGACCTGAGTTTAATCTCACATAAGGATGGAGAGAGAATCAAAGCTGTCCTCTGAGCTCCACATGCAAGCTTCTGCACATGTGCACGCACACACGTCCCACACACGATAATAGTAGTAATGAAATCTGTTGTCCTGTAGGTCTTCCTGGATACTGCCAGTTTAAGAGAATGGCTGTCTGGTCTTCTGCAAGCCCAATCACAACTGAACTTTACAAATAACGTGTCTTAGGGCTTTCTCTGCTTTTTAGCGTTTAAGTCACTTTTCCTAGGCGTGTGCAATGTGCGCACCACCTATCTTCTGAGCCCACGTGATAGTTCATTGTGTGTGTAAACTTTCCCCATAGTTGAACATGTGATTTTTTTCTCGTTTTTCATTTGGTGGGCTGGTTTGACAAGCTGTTTCATGGGAATAAATTGCTTAGAATTTTTCCGAAAACTCAAGCTCATCAAATATGTCTGTGGTTCAATATGACCATATGTGTCTATTAATCATCATCATAGCCAACAGTAAGAGACTCTTCATAGTAGACAGATATAGTGGTACAAATATGTAACCACTTGGGAGGCTGAGGCAATAATATCAGGAGTTAGGGAATAGTCTGGTATACATAGGGACCTGGGGGTTAGCCTGAGCTACTGGATAATTTGTCTCAAAAAAAAAAAAAGAGGAGGTGGGAGGAGGGAAAGAGAAAGTGGTGGTAACATTGGTATTCGTGTTCCAAGTCTATTTCTATGGCTTTTCGTTAGACCACAGAAAATTCTACACTGTCCATTGCACTGGATACTTGAGAAGCTGGCCCCGGAATGTTGTTGGCGTGGAGAAAGAGAGGGACAGTGAGAAAGGCAGTGGTCCTCTTACCTGCCTGGTAGCCATGGGACGGTTGCATCCATACACTGTCCCCCCGAAGAGCGGCAAGATCAAAGTGAGGCCAGCTGAGTTCGTGACCCGCTTTGCCATGAATGGGAAATTCGTCTATGTCGATCAAAGGTGCGCGGGGCACGGGGTGAAAAGCCTCTGGGGCAGCTGAGGTTGTTCGGGGCGCGACTCCGTAGCTCTGCTGGACTTTTCTTCTATTAGGGCTTGGGAATCGGAAGTACAGTTTAAACAACATACGGATAGGGTTGTGTTGGTGATTTTGGTCTAGACAGAGGGCAAACCTGGAAAGGTGTTCCTTAGTACTGGTGCTGAGTCCGGACCTGCTCCCCGATGGTGTTGGCGGTAGCCTTGTGGGACCTCACTTGGGTGGCTTGTTATGCGGCTCTGGTCTGTGGCTGGGGAGGACCAGGGCATCCCATAGGAGCCCAGTGGTCCATGTGACTGGCTCTTCCCTCAGGCTGCTGCCCTGAAGTCCCACCTGTGCTGGACTTGTAGCCTGGGAGCCGTCACCTTCAGCAAATGCCATGTTTGTTTTCTGTTTCACAACCAGGGCAACAGCAATTTTAGGATACCTGCCCCAGGAACTCTTGGGAACTTCGTGTTATGAATATTTTCATCAAGATGACCATAGTACTTTGACTGACAAGCACAAAGCAGGTGGGTGATTCATTGTGCAAGGTGCTCTGAGGGTAATTTAAAATCACAACTTCAGTCAGGGGTGATGGATCACACTCAAAATCTCAGTACTTGGGAGGCGGCAGTAGAAGAATCAGGACTAGCCTGGACTACATGGCAAAACCCTGTCTAAATAAATAAATAAATAGTTATAGCATCAACTCTCAATTTTTCATTTCTTATTAAATCCAAAATGCAAATTGATTCTCAAGGTACTGGCTTTTGGCTTGGGGTTTACTCTTGACCTAGAATTCTGTATGGGCCCCTGGCTGGCCTGGAACCAGTAGCTACCCTCTCCTCAGCCTCCCTAGTGCTGGGATTCCGGGCAGGAGCCACCACACTTGGCTTGAAGGCTTTTGATTTTAAAGGCTGCTCTGTTGATTGCATCTTTTCTTGTGAAGTTCTGCAGAGTAAGGAGAAAATACTTACAGACTCGTACAAATTCAGAGTGAAGGACGGCTCCTTCGTAACCCTGAAAAGCCAGTGGCTCAGCTTCACTAACCCTTGGACCAAAGAGCTGGAGTACATTGTGTCTGTCAACACACTGGTTTTGTGAGTACTGCTCTGTCTTCTTAAGACCTGTGTATTAATTTCAAATGAGTATCTCTGCTTTTCTTAAGAAGCCAATAAAATTGCATGGTCCTCTGGCTGTATGAAAGCTCAGTTTGGGGGTGGATGCCAGGAGCCAGTACAGATGACAGCACCCTTGTGGGCTTTTCCCATATCCATCCCCAGAGCTTGTCATCCTTAGTTGCAACCCCTGGGACAAAGTCATGTAAGTGGTTGTTGTACCAGATCGTATAGGAATGATAACAAGAAAAAAGCTTCAGTGTGTTTGGGAAAGATGAAAGTTTCCCCCCTCAATTGTTTTTGGTCTAAAACCTGTATCTGTGGTGACCAGTGGTGTCTGAGATTTTTTTTTTATTCTTCATTGATGTTAGTTGCTCAAGTTAAGCTGAATGTTTGCCCTTTGTAATCTGCCCCTTTTTGCTTGGTATAAAGTCTGGTGGTAAAGGTAGGTATGGTTTGCACACACATGATCCTTGGGAGGTGGAGGCAGGAGGATGAGAAACTCAAAATCATTCTTGGCTATGTAGGGAGTTTGAGGCCAGTCTAGACTACAGGAAACCTTGTCTCAAAACAACAACAAAGCAAAGCAAAACAAAAACAAACAAAATTTAAAAAAGGAGAAGGAAGAGAAGGAGAAGAGGAAGAAGAACTGGTGGAGAGGAGGAAGGTCGGGCACACACGTTTAATGACGGTACTAAGGAAGAAGAGGCAGGCAGATCTCTGAGTCTGAGGCTAACCTGGTCTACACAGCCAGGGCTACAAAGAGAGACCCTGTCTTGAAACAAAACCGAAAGAAAAAAGAAAAGAAAGCTCTATCTTTTATAACTGTGTGCCACATAGAACTGCAGCCAGCACAACCGTAGAGTGAGCAGAAATCCGGCCCACGCCTTCAGTGGAAGCGTCTGCCTCTACCCTGTTCAGCCAGGCCTGAAATTTTGCTTTGCTAAGTTTATAAGGTGCCCTCACTGTTGTGGGATATTTTGATCACACTTGTAAAGTTCACTTTGAATCAGAGGGTGGAGCTAGCTACTAGCTGATCATTGGAAATGGTCAAATTAGCCATAGAGGTTTTGGAGGACTGAGGACACATGCAGAGATTCAGGAAGTAGTAGGGAGGGGCCAGAAATAAAGACGTGGCCCTTTTGGATGGGGGAAGGAGAGAGAGAGAGAGAGAGAGAGAGAGAGAGAGAGAGAGAGAGAGAGAGAAGGTCACTGGCTGCTTCTCCACTGTTTCTCTGATCAATCAGGTTCTTACCCTGATATCTCACTTCCAAGATTTTGTTGATAAAGAATAATTAGGTAACTGCTTCATGTCATACCGGTTCCATTTGCTTGTCTGTAACACTTAGTTTAAACAGCACTAGGAGACAAGTGTGCCCATGTTCCCCGTCGGCCACCCCACTGCAGCGTGGACCTTAGCTAGGCTGGGAGCCGATCACCGTCACTGTGAGGGTGAGACCGACCAGGCACAGATCCCAGTCTTAGCTGATAATGTGAACAGTAACATATCACACACATGGAGCCAGTGCGGACACATTCATAGGTTTCCGTCACTTCAGAGAACGTCACCCGTGTTGTTTCTGGTTTCCAGGGGGCGCAGTGAGACTGGGGCACCCCCCCTCCTTCACGGCAGCAGCCAGTCCTCAGAAGGTAAGTGTTTCAGATCGGGGTTAGCTCAGACGTCACCCAGCACGTGTTTTATGGAGATGTGGTTTTCTGTCTAAGAAGAAGGCCAAGGCAGCAGAGGCGACTCAGCGAGCCCAGGCACTTGTCATATGCAGGTAGTGACCTGAGTTCAACCCCTAAAACACACACAGAGGTGGAAGAAGAGGACGGACACCACACACATGCATCATACACATACATGTCATGTAGACATATATACACATCAAACACACACATTATAGACATGTACACACATCACCACATACACATAATATACATGTACACACACATCATATACACATTTAATATACACATGTGCATACATAGCACATTATATACAGTACACACATGTCATACACGTACCCACATACATACATGTCATATACACGCATACAGGCCTATATACACGCACACACACACACAAAGGGTCTGTGAGATGGCTCAGCGGGTAAAGGTTCTTACCTCCAAACCTGACAACCCGAGTTGGATTTCCAGAACCAACAAGGTAGAGGAGAACAGGCTTCCACACATGGTCCGCTGACCTCCAAGTGTATGCTGTAGCATGTGGGAGCTACATACATCATATACACGCAAAACCACAAATCAGAGACTATGTTCAGAGGGCATGTAGATCCCATAGGAAACTTTCGGGAGCACCCCACTATTCCCTTGAGGTGTCCCAGCACTTGGGCCACACCTCCACTAGAGTGTAGCGTGGCACCACACACAAGCATTGCCCACGTGACTGGTTTCCTCACGAGGAGGCCTGGTGTTTTCACGTGGTCTCCCTGCACCCAGTATTCCTCCCTGTCTGCTGTGTGTGTTACACACCACTAGACGAATGCGCTCCTCCCTGTCTGCTGTGCTCCTTACACACCAGTAGACGATGAGACACAATCATGAAGGGTGTGTTTTGCATCTCTCTCTCTTTTTTATCCACGGCGCTGTGCTCATGTATTTTATGCAAAATATTTGTTTAAGTATCTCGATACGGTGATAGCACACACATGTAATCCCAGCACTCGGGGGGCAGAGTCGGGAAGATTAGGAGTTACCTTCCTCAGGTACTTAAGACCCGATGAAACAACAAAACCAAGCAAAGACTCCAGGAGGCCGAGGCAGGCAGGTCTCTGAGTTCAAGGCCAACCTGGTCTACAGCGCGAGTTCCAGGACAGCCAGGGCTACACAGAGAAACCATATTTCAAAAGAACAAAAAGTAAAACAAACCAGACTCCTGGGACTAGAGACGGCTCTATGGCTAAGGGCACTGGCTGCTGTTGTAGAGGACCTGGGTTCGGGTCTCACGCTGGTGGCTCACACCTGCCTGTAACTCCTGGCCTCCACGGCTCTGTGTGCATCAGATGTGCCCTCAAACATGCAAGCAAACACTCATACACAGAAAATGAATAAAATAAAAACAGCACAAAAGGAACTATTGATTGTAAAGTGGCATCACCTGGCTCTGCTGTAAAGGTCAAAGGTCAAAGGGGAAAAGGCCATGCTGAAGGTCGTGGGTGGTGACTCTGACCTTGGTGACTACACTGTCTATGACCGACACTCACACCCACGGTGTCTCTAGCTCTGGGAACTGTGTAATGAAAGGTTAGATGTTTCCTGGCATTTTAAGGGGTGGCTCCTTGGTTTCTTTTCAGGAGAAACCAGGAAGCTATTTCAATAGAAAGAAAGCCACTAACTAGGGCTGTGTGCTCCTTAACATCCTTGATTGAGTTTTCTCCTGTGCTGTTGCCTAGACTCGTTTAGACAGTCCTGCGTTCGTGTGCCTGGGATACCCACGGGGACCCTCCTTGGTGCTGGGAGTATTGGGACAGACATTGCCAATGAGGTTCTGAGTTTACAGAGGTGAAGTATTATCACTGCAAATATTCTCGTATAAATGGCTGCCTAAGTTACAAACCAGCACACAGATCAGTTGTTCATGAGTGTGCGTGTGTGCATGCGTGTGTGTGTGTGTGTGTGTGTGTGTGTGTGTTTATAAGCATTCGGGAGGGTGGGACAGAGGGTGGGTGGTTATGTGCATATGGGTACCATACCTGTGGGGGTCAGAGGCATCAGATCCCCTGGAACTGGAGGTACAAGCAGTTGGGAGCCACCCAGATAAGGACTTTTATAATCTTAATTTGTCAGATTCTTTCTAAACATCACACCAAATACATAATTCAGGAAGAAAGAATTGATACATTTAATTGCATAAAAGTTCGAAATTGAAGCATAAACTATGCCATTACAATAAAGTTGAAAACATGAACTGGAAAATGTGAGCATTTTGTATAATGAAACAGACTATCTCTAACGTATAAAGAATTTTATACCATAAATATATTAAATCTGTAAGTTTTATATAGTTATATGTTAAACTTCATGTATAGCATAAAGGTGAGCTATTCAATAATTTTGTAGGTGCCTGGAGAGATGGCTCAGCAGTTAAGAGCACTTATTACCTTGTAGGAAAACCCACGTTCCGTTCCTAGCACCCACATAAAGGCTCACAAAGGTGTGTAACTCCAGTTCTTGGAGACCCAGCTCCCTCTTCTGGCTGCCGCGGGCACTGCACATATGTGGTGCACATATGCAAGCAAACATTCATAACCTTAAAATTAAAATAAATAAAATAAAACAATGTCTTAGAACAGCCAAATTGTATTGAGGCTAAATAGTGGGCATGAAAGAAAAATGCAAGAGAAATAGCCAAGAAACTTTAAAATTATTCATTTACACTCATATTTAAATACATACATAATTAAGCAATGGGTTAGTACTTTTTCACTTAGATTATCAAAGATTTGGAAGTTTGGTAATCTTCTATATTGAGGAGAGTGTGGATAAAAGGTCCCTAATTCTTTATAAAGTGTAAATTACTGAAATAACTTTGGATGGAAATTAGAGAAAATACGTTGATATAAGGGTAATCAGGTATGGTTGTGCACTTGGCAAGATGATCCTTCTGAGTTTGGGGCCAGCCTGTGCTGCATTCAGAGATCTTATCTTTAAAACAAAATGTATATAGGTGGGGCGTAGTGGTACAAGCCTCTAATCCCAGCACTTGAGAAATAGAGGCAAGAGGAGATCTATGAGTTCAAAGACAGCCTGGTCTACATAGTGAGCTCTAGGCTACCCAGTGCTACGTTGTTGAGACCTTGTCTCAATAAAAAAAAGTAGGTTTAATCTGAGGCTCAGAAGAAGCTGTCTTAGTGAAAGAATAAGACTGTTGGTGGCTGCACTCTGAAGTGGGGCCTTAAACAGCTACGTAATTCCCTCTCACGTGTCCATATAGTAGAATGCGCCCCAGCGTATGGCGGGGGCGGGAGTGAGGGCTCGGCAGTTAGCAGGGCCATTTATACCTCCAGCCCTGGGGTATCTGATGCCCTCTTCTGGGCTCCAAAGTCACCACACATACCATGGTGCACAGGCATACAAGGGAATACATACAAGGGAATCACTCATACACATTTATATATATATATATTATATGTTATATATATATATATATATACACACACACACACACACACAGAAATGGAGGAATAGGAAAAAAAGGATAGTGTATGTGAGCCCACACCTTGCTTGTTTGGCATCTTAGCCTCAATTTCAAGGTCTATATTTCCTTCTGTTGAAGGTGTGAACCAGGGATCTAGGTAATAGTGGATCCGCTTAAGTGTCTTACTTTTTAAAAAATGACGTTTGTTTACTTATTCTGTGTATGTACCTGTGTGGGTGAGTGCATGCCATAGCCTGTGTCGGGGTCAGAGGGCTCCTTGAGGAAGTCAGTTTTCCTGGGGTCCCAGGACCATGCTCAGGTCATCAGGCCTGAGGGCAGGAGCCTGCACCCACTTGGCCATCTCCCGTGCCTGCATTTCACTTTTTAAGCAGAATAAAATGCACATAACAGCATTTACTATCTTAATATACACGGGCTGGAGACGCGGCTTGGTGGTTAGGGTGGTTGGTGATCATCCGGAGGACCTGAATTTAGTTCTCCCACCCACACCAGGCAGCTCACAAGCATCTGGAACTCCAGTTCCAGGAAATCTGACACCTTTTTCCGGTCTCTGCAGGCACTTGCACACACATGTGTGTACGCATATACACATACCTAAATAAAAACAAAATTTTAAAATGCACAGCTCAGCATCACTCAGTACTGTGCTGCGCCGCCACCACACTCCCCCGAGGGTCCTTCATTTAACCCTCCCACTCCTGACCTGCTCTTCCATGGCCCCAGCCCCCTCCTATGTCCTATTCCTACTTCCTTAGGTGGTTTCAGTGCCCCAGAGTCAAAAATATGTCTGGCTATGAAGACGTGGGTATTCAGTCTGGAGCTCCTTCCTGTAGTTTATCTGTCAGTCGCTTGTGTGAAGCATTCAGGGGAGAAAGGCTCCTTCTAAAATCCCGTCAGAGGGATAAAGATGGCTTGTCCTCCCTTCTCAGGTTACGCTCCTCATCCCCAGGAGATTTGGATCCTTCAGAAAGAGCTAGAGATCACCTCAGTGTGGACTGCGGGAACGCCGGTGTGCCTGTGAGTGGTGTGAATGTTCATTGTTCATTGCTTCCTTTGAGAAAGAGGCCACCCCCCAAAAAATAAATGGACCTTTCTGCTGACTTGGTGGCCTGAGGGTGCAGTACAGGTCGGTGGTTACAGGAGACATGGTTAGAGGGACACAGAAGGGCTCCGGGTTGTGACTCAGATACCTAATCTTTGGAAGGTTGGGTTCAGACTTTGAACTCTGCCTCTGTTTCCTCACTCGTGGGGCAGGTATGATAATAACATCCCCCTAGATGAGTATGGGAATCAGGGGATGAACTATAAGCCAAAACACTTTTCGAGACAGCATCCCATGTAGCCCAGGCTGACTCCAAACTCACTGTGTAGCTGAGATTGACCTTGAACTCCTGATTTTCCTACCTCCACCTCCCAAGTGCTGGGATTACAGACATGCACCACGACACCAGATAAAACCACCCTTCAAACGGTGGTTGCCACACCTCTTAGGCACTCAGTGGGTGATAGCTGTTATGATTGCCACAGATTCTGCACTCAAGTAGTTTGAAAGAGATTTAAGTAGAATAAGCCAGGAAGTAAGTACTGGAGTCTACGTGCTTACACCGACATACTTCAGCTAACGGAAATGCATGATGCCTCTATTGCAATCGCACCCCTGTGCACACCTGTCTTCCAGCAACTCGCGAGATGGAATGAGAGTGACTTCAAAGCTACCTTAGACAACTTAGACCCTGTCTCAAAATAAAAAGTTTTAAAAATTAAAAAGACTTAAAGGGATGGATATATAGCTTAGTGGTAGAGCCCTTGCCTGGCATATGGAAAGACCTGAATTTGATCCCTGTAATTGGGAATGCTAAACCTCATGCTATTTGGAAGTCTGAAATCCATTATAATCCTAGTGTGGCACAGAGTAAATGCCATGAGTCAGCTCTGTGCCCTGATGGTCTTTTGTATTTGGGTTGCTTTTACTGGGCTTATAAACAAACTGCCTTGGCCTTTTGATAGGGCAGGACTTAGATAGACAGGGAAAAGAGAACAGAATGGTGGGAAGGGGACAGAGCCAGAGAGAGCCACCGCCATGAAGCTCCCAGGTTAGACACACTAAATCTTTTCTGGTAAGCCACGACTTGTGGCGATACATAGATTATTAAAAATGTGTTAAACAAATATGTGAGAGTTAGCCAGTAAGAGGCTAGAGCTAATGGGCCAGGCAGTATTTCAATGAATACAGTTTCCGTGTAATTATTTCGGGTATAAGCTAGCCAGTCACGGTACAGTGGGACCAAAAACAGGCCCGCAGGCCTCATGCAACACCCTGAGAATATGGAAGGATGGCCATGTGTGACCGGGGACCAAGGGCCGGAAAGTACAAACATCACATGATACTTGTATGAAAATATAGCTGGTCTTCCTATTAAGTTATCCATTTATTCACACATTTAGCAAATAAAGTGATCTCACAGAAGTGGGTATATAAATCATTGTAATGAAATCTTCCGGCCTCCGCGTGTGCATAGCTGTGCAAACATGTACGTGTACATGCATGCACACGTACACCCATGCACGTGTACATGCATGCACACGTACACCCATGCACATACATGCATCCCGTAAAAGGACCTCAGCTTTGCCGTAGGTGCCTTAGTTTGGAATCTCGTGGCAATAGGGAGCGGCTGACGACAGGGATAGGCTCTTTAAGCTTCTGCTATGGAAGATGCAGGTGTGCAGGGCAGGATGAACTGCTGGGGGTGGGTACTCGCAAACCGCTGATGGAGATTCTGGTGCCGACCCACTCCAACGCTACCCAGAGGTCCTTGCTGTGCTCGAGGCTTGCTGACCGCTCCTGTCCTGTCTTTCCAGGTGTCCACGCAGGAGCGTTTTTCGCCGAGTCCTGAAACAGGGGGCCAGGAGGCTGCAGGGCAACATGAGAGCCCTGAAGCTGCCCACGGTCACAGGCCACTCCTCAGTAAGTTGTCCCTGTCACCGGTCACCATATGAATTTTCAAGATTCCCCTCTTTGTCACCGTAATCTTATGCATAGGAGATTTTTGAAAAAACAAATGCTTTTTAAAATAACCCCCCCCCACCAGGCATGGTGGCACATACCTATAATCCCAAAACATGGGTGGCTGGGGCAGAGGATTCCTGTGAATTCAAGACTGTCTTGGGCTACATAGTGAGTGGTAGGCCAGCCAGGGATACATAGAAAGAAAGCTCCTCCCTGCCCAAAATATCCGCAAGACTCCCCAACTCAGAATCCTAATACCTAATACCTTCATAATCAGCAGGTATTATTTTTTAAGATTTATTTATTTTTATATTACGTGTACATGTTTTGCCTTGCATGTATGTCTGTGCCCCACGTGCATTCAGTCCCCTCAGCAAGGGCGTTGTCTCCCCTGGCTGGAGTTACAGGTTGTGAGCTGACATGTAGATGCCTGGAATCATACAAGGGTCCTCTGGAAGAGCAGCCAGTGCTCTTAACTGCCGAGCGCTCTCTACAGCCCAGTCCACTATTCTTGATATTAAGATGTCTGTCATTCGCTGAACCTATCGAGAAGGATTCAGTTATCAGATCAGTTGAGCCAGTTTTGGCCTTTGCTGCATTACATAATTCAAATAAAAACTTAAGAGCATTTCTAACTAGGAAAAAAAGTCCATGCTCAAGAATTATCAAGAAATTTAAAAATACTTGTGCTAAAACATAAAATAAAATATAAGGGCACGGGGCCTTGGAGAGATGGCTCAATGGTTAAGAGCACTTATTGCTCTTACAGAGGACCCTGGTTCCATTCCCAGCACATACATGGTGGCTCATAATCATCTAACTCCAGTTTCAGGGGGATCAAAACCCCTCTTCTGCCTCTTCTGGCCTCCTCAGTCACTAGGCAAGCACATAATCACATAATGCTCATATATACATGTGGGCAAAACATTCAAGCGTATAAAATAAATAAATCTAAAAAGGTTTTTAAAGTGTAAGATTGAACCACTCACTTTAAGATGTTCATGCAAAATCCAGACCGCAAATGCAGAAGCTCAATTCACACCTCCTGAGGGCACTGCCGCCCCAAATGCAGAAGCTGGGTTCACACCTCCTGATGGAACTGTTTCCCACTCCTCTCAGGTTCTGCTGACTTTGAAAACACCCAGAAAACTTGGATTACTCTCTCCTGCATTAGCCTTTGTTGTCCAGAACCTTGCCATATCTCAAACTTAGATCTCACCTCATTTCCTTTTCCATCCTCATTTCTTTTTCCAAACCCTGACTTCTTTCATGAATATGTCAGTGTTCTGGGATGTGGGGCTTTCTCCACAGCCTCAGATTTTAGCAGTAAACAAGTAGAACTTTGTTCATGGTACAGATGAATCAAATATCTTCTGGGCTCCTGGATACGCAGCCTCTAACTCTGAACAGCCCAGCAGTGTGAATATCTACTACAGAACGCACAGGACCAGCTCATTTAGAAACATGTCAGGGCACTGGAGAGATGGCTCAGTGGTCAGGAGCACTGGCTGCTCTTGCAGAGGACCCAAGTTCAGTTCCCAGCACACACACGGCAGCTCCTCTGGTACTAAATATACATGGTGCACAGACATACATGTGGGCAAAACACCCACACACGTGAAATAAAATAATATAAAATATATTCAGCTTTTCAATTTAAGACATGCATTTCTCCTTCACAAATTGTACCAGGTGGCCTCTGCTGGCTTTATCTTTTTATTTTAAGATAGGTAGGTGTTCTAATGTCATTCCTGCCGCAGAGATAAGACACCCTGGCAGGAAGCAACTTAAGAGAAAGGGGTCTATTTTAGTTCACAGTCCCAGGTCACGTCTGTCACTGCGGGGCAAGACAAGGCAAGAGCCTGAAGTCATTAGCCAAATCCACCGTCAAGAGCCAAGAGAAATAACATGCGTGCTCACTTGCTCAGCTTGCTTTTCCATGCTTACACAATTTAGATCCAGTCCATGAAATGGTAACCCCCTCAGTCAGGGTTCCTTTTAAAGTCTTCACAGGCCTTCCTGCGGGTCCTCACGGGCCTTTCCACAGGCCCCCACCCGCCTTCCCACAGGTCCAGACAGTCACTCGTTGAGACTCTGTTCCTAAGTTCTAGATTGTAACTAGTTGGCAATTAAAGGTCATCATCACCCAGTCACCCAGGACCTCTTGTATCTCAACTTCTGGTCTTCCTGCCTCATGCTGGGATTACAGGTGTGCACCCCCATGCCTGATTTATACAGTGCCGGGCATCAAACCCAGGGGTCACGTATGCTAGGCAAGCCCTTCACCAACAGAACCTCAGCCCTTGCTATTAACTTTCCTGTTCTTGGCTATGGTTATTTTATTTTTAATTCATTTAATCGTGTAAGAGAGATAGGCCTGCATGTATGTCTGTGCACACAGGCATGTCTAGTGTCCACGGAGGCCAGAGCGGTTGCTGGATCCCCAGGAACTGGAGTTACAGATGTTTGTGAGCCGCCATGTGGAGCGTTTGCAAGAGCAGCCAGTGCCCTTCAGCCGATTCTCCAGACTCTGCCTGCAGTTATTGTAACACATGGCTTCCTTCATGGCTCCCCAGACTTACGCAGCCTGTGTTTTACCTTACAGGTGATGGTGCCCAGCTGGATGTGGATGCCCTGGGTGACAATGATGACACAGCCATGGCTGCATTCATGAATTACCTGGAAGCAGAGGCGGGTCTGGGTGACCCTGGGGACTTTGGTGACATCCAGTGGACCCTCTAGCACTTGAACTCCATGAGACTGTGAACTAAAGTGAGAATCACTTCGGAGTGTTCCATTTACAAATCACGCTGTTCTTCAGCACTGTTTCTTTCTATCTTTTATTAATAGTCTATCGATTTTTATACATCTGCACCTTACTCTCACGGTGGGAGAGCAAGACGTTTTCTTCCGCAGCGAAACAGTCAAGTTCATCAAACTCTCTTTATTCAGTGAACTAGCCTGGAGTCAGGCTGCCATTTTGCTAAAATGTTCTGAAAAAAAAATGCTGCCAATCATATTGTTTGGGCTTTATTTTGCTTCCTTTTTTGTATAGTTTTGTTTTTGAGTATGGGAATTTTAACATATTGACATTTTCCTTGTCCATAGCGTAAGAGACTCGAACGCAGGCTTGTGTGCTGTGACACATTCCCACACCTTGCGCCCTTCCCTAACTGATGGAAGAGCTTGGTGCTTCTAGGATATGGCGAGTACTTGACATTTAAAGGGGCAGAGCAGCTTATGAGGTCGTGCTGATGATGAACACGGCACAGCCTTTGCAGAACTTGGCGAGAATTGCTAGGATGTTGAGACCAACTTGTGCACGCTGTGATGGACTTCACGGGAGAGGACATCTTAAAACACAGAAAAGGCCAACGTCCCAGCTTTGTTTACAGAAGAGGCTGGACCCTGAGCCCTTGACCCTGGCAATGAATCTTGCGAGCAGACAATATGACCACTAAGGGTTTTCACTGCAGCTAGAGCTGTCCTGCTGGTTTCCACTGTTGAAACAGGCCCAGGCAGATTTAATGACCCCTGGAGGTCCCGCCTTAAATCCATGGGTTGTTAATGTTTAACGTATATAATCCAGTTGCATTTGTGGAGGCATCGGACTAGCTAGTTCCCTGGTGACCGAGCTGACCTAGGAGACAGCTGTAGCCTGCTAGATAATTGGTTAGTCATCACTGCCTGCAGCCAAAGGAATGAAGCAAGTGGCAAATACAGCTATTTGTTATTGTATTGTTGTATGATTTTATTTGTTTGTTTGTTGAGAGAGGATCTATGTAGCCCAGGCTGGTCTGGAACTTACTGTGTAGACCAGGCTGGCCCCATATCGATATCCTAGAGATCTACCTGTCACTGCCTCCCAAGTGTTGGAATTAAAACCAAACATCACAATTCCCAGCTTAAATACAGTCCTTTAAATCATGAGGCAATGAAAACTTGCTTAAAATCCAACATTCTAGTAATAATTTAAATTTTAGAAGGCATTTTAAAACAGTAATTAACCCAGAGATGGTTCAAATGGAGTATAAGAATTAAGATGATTTAAAACTCTGGCCTAGGAATGCAGCCCAGTGGGTAGAGTGCCTAGCATGCAGGAAACCCTGGATTCAGCTCCTAGCGCTGTAAACCAGGTGTGGTGGTACCCACCTGTACTCCCAGCACTCGGGAGGTAAAGACAGGAGGACCGGAAGTTCAAGGTCAGACTGGGATCCATGAAACCCTGTCTTTAAAAATTAAATGAAAAGATTATTTAAATGGCTATCTATTCGCTTTCCTGAAGAACCACACTTTATCTTATTCTGTGTATCGGTGTTTTGCCTGCATGTATGTCTGTGTACCACTTACATGCAGTGCCTGTGAAGACCAGAAGAGGGCGTCAGATTCTCCTGGATCTGGAATTGCACACATATGTGAGCTTCCATGGGGGTCCTCTGAAGACAAACCAATGCTCCTAACCACTGAGCCGTCTCTCGCCCCGAGTGGTAATTATCACCTTGTATTTGACCGTCTTTGCCAAACGCTCACTCAGACCCTTTTTGTGCTCTAAGAGGCAAGTCAGACAGGCTGGGAAGAGCCGGGACGCCCTCGGGCTCTAACGCAGGTCCAGACTCACTTTTTATCTTTTCTGTCGTGGTACATCTTCCCAGCGAACGGCGCGCTGAGCCCCTCCCCCAGAGTCCTTTTGTGATCCCGAGTGCCAGTTATTCACGCTATAGATGACCGAGCAGAACTTTTATCAGATCTGTGAGGGACAAGTGTCACCAGCTTGCCAGTGTTCCTAGTATGCCGTTTTGCAGTGACCGTGTCCATAAGGATGTAGCACGAATAATAAAAACCCAGAGACAGATATTGGGGTTAAATCCAGAAACCAGAAACGCAAAGCAGCCAAGCCGCTAGAGAAATCTTACCTCTTTCAAGGCTGGGTACTAGCAAGCTTGCATTCACTATTTCATTGCTATTTGGAATATATGCTGTTAAGGCAAAAAAAATTAAAATTAATTGTACTTATATCTTTTTACTTTTATGTTATTTTTGGCTGAAACTCACAGTCCTGGCTTGATCTCCTAAGTATTGAGATTGTACCCATATACCTGCTGTTTTATCTTTTTAATGTGGCTAGTGTATGTTTCTACTGGACAGAACCACACTAGGATATTTTGCTAGGTGGATGTTATGAAAATGGACCAAAGGTTGAGGGATGAGGTAATTCACTCTTGTTACCCCAGTCATTAGAAGCCGAGTCAAGAAGATGGCTGAGAATTCTGGGCCAACCTGGGCTACAGACTGAGAATTTGAAGTTCTATGCATTTTATTACGTGAAGATAGCCCGAAGCTACATAAAACTTGGGTTCAATATTGACACCATATGGTGAATAAATACATAAATTTATTGAGAGACAAAGACAACAGGAAACGCAGAAGAACCAGGAACTGGTGGAATGAGGAAGAGGAGGTTGTTTGCAGTCTCCCGCTGAAAAAGTCACACCTGCAATCCCAGCATTCACGAAGTTGAGGCAGGAGAATCACTGTTAGTTTGAGGCTGGTCTGAGTTATGCAATGATGCTGTGCCTCACTGAAATCAGAATAAATAATAACTGGCATGGCAGGTTGCAGGATGTCTGGGCTCAGCAGTGGGTTGTGAACCTGCTGTGTCCCTGGGGCTGTGCCAGGCGCCTCGTGGTTGGCCCAGCTGTAGAACAGGGCTGAGGGCTAGAACTCTCCAGAGGCAACGTAGCTACTCTCTCCCTTCTCTGAGGGTCTTTCTTTGGATTAATTCCTACCCCTCAGGCCTGGGAGAGGCACTTTCAGCCTCCCTGCCTAGAATGCAGTGGTCTTTGGCAGCTGAGTGAGACATGTGGGCCAGAGGAGTCTTGAAGGTTCTATTCAAGCTGTAGAGACTGAAGTGCCAGTCAGTGCCGGGGTGTCCTCTGACCTCGGGGGAGCTGCTGTCACCCAGCTTCTTGAATGATGAGTGCTATCCCATGTCCAACTCTTTCTAATGCTCTTGTTCTTGTCTATATATATTACTGTTGTTTTTAATTCTGTGGTAAGTAATGAAAAGAGTGAAATTAAATTATATTTTATATAAATAACTAGTTTGTGGTTTTTCTAATTTAATAAACTTTCTCCCCTTGGTGTTGTGCACTAGTTTCTAACGTAGAAGCACAGATTAAGGAAAGTGTTGGCTTTCAAATCTCTGGGCAGAACAGCACACAGTAGCTCTCCACATTTACCTGTTAATCACTGCCTGACCGTTTAGATTAGAATTTGGTGTTGAATTTCCCACTGGGCCACAGTGAGTCCCTTTTTCTTATCTCTTCTTTCTGAAAAGTTTTTTAAATTTTTGTATGTACTTAATTATGGAACATGTAAACAAGAAGTACTAGAAGAAAAAGGCCCACAGAGGGAGTACCGCTATTAGGAGGTGTGGCCTTCTGGGGGTGGGTGTGGTCTTGTTGGAGGAAGTGTGTCACTGTGGAGGTGGCCTTTGAGGTCTCATATATACTCAAGTCACACCCAGTGTTTCAGGCCACCAAGATATAGGACTCACAGGTCCAGCACCATGTCTGCCTACATGCCGCCATGTTGCACCACGATGATAATGTGCCGGGGAACCTCCTTCAGTCAATGGCCTTCGAGAGGCTGGGCCAAGTTGGGTCTGGCCTTGGCTCATGTGCCTGCTCTCTCTCCTCTCTTGCCTGGCTGCTGGATTCAGTTCCTGTTCCCCACTTGTGCTATAGACTGTGATCTGTGAGTCCCCCTAAATAAAGAACCCCTTATTATGCTCAATTCTGAGTCAGTGTGGGTTACTTTATTAGTGTTCACCTATATCTGCTGCCCAACGTGGATACAAGTCTGCACCTACCAGGACAAGTTCATCACTTCCCACCGCTGCCTCCCCACAGCGCACTGCCTCTCCAGCTGCCTGGGATTTATTCCCACCGCGATTCTCACTGGGTCAGGTTGGCTGGTTGCGCACAGGCCCCTTTGTGGCTTGAGACTGCTGGAAAGTTTGGGTTCCTTGATATTTTGACCACAAAAACCCTCTCTGCATGTACAGAACTGCTTTAATTGCTCTTAATAATTGCTCTTAATTTGTCAAGCAAAGCATATTTGTCAGTATTAAAGCAGTCACCAACACGCTAACTGAGCAGGACTGTTCACACAACCACATCACCTGCTGGAAAATAAAGATTATTTTACCTACAATAATTTTCTGAAATCTCATAATGGAGGTAAGTATAAATAAATTTGAAAGGTATACAATGACAGACTATATTACCATCCAGGAATTTAATAACCATTTTGCTTACACTATGGATGGTATTCTGCAAGGCTTATGTTATTTTTCTTATACATCCATTTATTTGATTTTGGGAATTAGCTTTGTTTTTCCATGTTATATCCTTAAGAAAATGGTTTGATAACAGAGCCAAGAATGAGGCACTTTTAGAAATGATACAGTCTTTACAGACTAATAATGAACAACTAGCTGACAGGATTAATACCATCAAAAATCAAAAGTTAGCAGAAAGAAATAATACCATTGAAAAGGACAGCATTAATTTGACAGACAAAATTCAATTCATGTCAAAGTACTGAGAAATTATCTGAAAGATTTCATACTGTTGAATTTAACAATCAAAATCTGTTAAAAAGTTATGATAGGTTAGCATAAGATAGGATATCTCTCCAGGGAAGTAATCTCCACACCATCCAAATAATGTCCAAGAATGAGACGTTATCTTTACTGGAAAAATTTCATACCTTGGAATCTTATGTGCAGAATTAGGACCAGAGGCTAAATGACTCAATGAAAGCACTAGAGTTATACAAAGGTCAAGAGATTCAGGCTTTACAAAAGGCAGTGGTAAAAAGATTCGAAATGATTGAGGAAATTATTGAAACTGATGAGCAGGAAGAGAAGGTACAAGGACAGGATTTAGCCTCACCAGTACATGTCAGAGATGACTTATCCAGGGTTTTAACATGTTAATCTGTAATCTCCTCTGACAAGTCACCCAGAACTGATTACCCAAAAGGATTCAAAGAATGTAAAAGGCAACCTATAGGTATGAACAATTTAAAGGGAATTAAGCAAGCAATAGTATCTTATGGCTTGCATTCACCATTTGTTAGGGAAATGGTGAAAAGATGGGCTTCAAGCAATAAGGCTACCCCAAACGATTGGCTTCAGTTAGTTTCAGTGGTCCTTGAAGATGGACCTCAGCTGTTATGGAAGTGCTATTGGCAAGAATAGAGGCAAAAATTTTAGAACAGGGAAAAGCAAAAGGATTTAAGGCTTCCCAAGATCAAATTCTTGGCAAGGGCTATTATGTGGCTTCACAGGAACAAGATCTATATGACAAACACACCTTGTCCCTATGCCACACAGCAGCCTTAAATGTTTGGGACTGGATTCAAGAATAGGAAAAAATTGAATCATATACCAGGGTTAAACAGGGCCAGGAGAACCCTTTAGTGACTTGTTTTTACAAAGATTAACTAAGGCCGTACAAATAAGAGTAACAGACCCAGAAGCTGGACAAGTATTTATTGAATCTCTGGCTTTTGAAAATGCCAACTTATAATGCAAAAAGATACTTGGACCTTTAAAGGTCAGATCAGCACCGATGGATGAATGGATCCTGCATACAACGAATGTTGTGACATTTGACTATAATCCTGAGGATTGAGTAGGAGAAGCAATTTCCAGTGGTATGAGGAGACACCAAAATGCCAAACGTTTTAATTCTCCTTTTGGAATGGCAAAATTAGAAGGTCTCAGTCTGTGAACTATGTAGTAGACGTGGCAAAGGTTGCCATTGGAGCAATGAATGTGGATCAACAAAAGACAGACAAGGCAACCTGATATCATCAGAAAATTCCTTGGGGGATCTCTCAAAGGCCCCTATGTCAAACATGGTCTAGTCATTCCCAGTCACTATGGAGAACATGTCTCACCAGGAAAATTAAAAAATACAGTGCCTGCTGCAAAAAAGGATACTGTTTTGGGTGATGGGATAGAGAAGGAGGGTGAATCAAAAACTCCAGTAGGAAATAGGAAATGTATATTTTGGCAAACTTTTATAAATGATCAAAGACCAAAGCTAAGAGTCCATATAAATAACATTGTAATTGAGGGATTACTGGACATGGGTGCAGATGTGATTAGCATTACTCCAGAATCATGACATCCAAATTAGCCTCTTCAAGAGGCAAATGTTCAACTCCTAGGAATTGGAACCCTATCTCAAGTGAAACAAAGCATGAGATGGGTTGAATACACAGGGCCAGAAGGGCAGAGAGGAAGGCTAAGGCCATATGTGGCTAATATCTCAATGAATTTATGGGGTCATGACCTGCTTCAGCAATGAAATACCCAGATTAACATTCCTACAGTCCCAGAGGCATGAGTTTCTGGGAAGGATAGTATAAAGTACTATAAACAAATGTCACTAACCATTCAGGCTGTACAAGAACACAAAGCATCTAGTAAACCTTTAGAAGTACCAATGACCCTACCTTTAATATGGGGAACTGAGAAACCAATATGGGTTAAACAATGACCCTTAACAGAAGACACATTGCAGGCTTTAGAACAGCTGGTACAGGAACAACTAGATGCTCACCATTTTGAAGAATCTACCAGCCCTTGGAATTCTCTTTTATTTGTTGTTAAAAAGAAATCTGGAAAATGAAGAATAGTGACAGATCTAAGAGCTGTCAACAAGGTAATTCAACCTATGGATCCTCTACAATCTGGAATTTCTTTGCCTTTCCTATTATCTAAACGATGGCATCTTATAGTTATTGATTTAAAATTTTGTTTCTTTACTATATCTTTACAAGAAAATGACAGAGAAAAAAATACCTTCACAGTGCCTACTTATAATAATTCTCAGCCTACTAGGAGATATCAATGGACCATCCTCCCACAGGGAATGCTCAATAGTCTCATCCTATGCCTATACTTTGTAAGTCATCCATTGGTAATAATATGTAAACAATTTTCTAAATCTATAATTTACCATTACATGGATGACATTTTACTATCTGATTCAAATGTAGATACTTTAGAAAGAATGTTTTAAGAAGTAAAGAAGGTTTTGCCTAAATGGGGATTACAAATTGCTCCTGAAAAAATACAAAGAGGAGATTCTGTCAATTACCTAGATTATAAAATAGGTTTACAGAAAATTAGAACACAAAAGGCACAAATTAGGAGAGGCCGATTGAGGACTCTTAATGACTTTCAAAGATTATTAGGAGACATTTTCAGTCTATGACCAGGTGTTGAGCTAACACCTTATCTAACAATTCATTTAAACAAAACCTTAAATGGTAACAAAGACCTAAATAGTAGCAGAGAATTAACAGATGAAGCTGAGAAAGAATTAACTGTGATTGAAAAGAAATTACAGGAGGCACATGTGGATAGGGTGGATCCAAATCTTATTGCATTCTGGTCATATTGCCTTCCAGAATTTCCCCTACAGGAATTTTAACGTAGAGGGAAGATATTATTTTAGAATGAATCTTTATGCCACTTAAACCAATTAAAAAATTAAAAATGTGTGGGAAAGGTCTCTGAATTAATTATAAAAGAAAAATTGAGATTTCATCAACTAGCAGGAATAGAGCCAGCAGAAGTTATAGTGCTTTTTACTACTGAAGAAATTAAAAAAGCATGGGAAGACAATGAACCCTGGCAAAGAGCTTGTGCTAAGTTTTAGGAGATATTAATAACAATTATCCCAAAAATGATAGAATTAATCTTATAAAGAGAACTTCTTGGATTCTTCCATGCATTGTATGGGACACAACAATAACTGGAGCCCATACATTCTATACTGATGTAAATAAATCAGGAAAGGCAGGTTACAAATCAGAAGATTTAAGTAAGGTGGAACAAAGCCCTTATAATTCTGTCCAGAAGGCAGAGTTATATGCTATTCTTATGGTACCAAGAGATTTTAAAGAATCGCTCAATATAGTTACTGATTCACAATATGCAGAAAGAGTTGTCTTGAATATTGAAACTACAGAATTTATGCCAGATGTTACAGAATTGACTTCATTATTCATTCAGGTTCAAGATATAATTAGGAATAGGCATTGTCCCATATACATAACACACATCCGATCCCATACATGTCTACCAGGTCCCCTAGCACAAGGTAATGCAAAAATTGATCAATTACTGATGGAAAACATGCTAGAGGCCTCAGAACTTCATTTTAAAAAATCATGTTGATAGCAAAGGTTTAAAGAAAGAGTTTTCAATTGCATGGCGACAAGTTAACTCTTTATAGAGAAATGTCCTACTTGTTCCTTCTATAACCAAACACCTCTACTTGCAGGGAGTAATCCAAAGGGTACTCAAAGGAATGAAATCTGGCAGATGGATGTGTTCCACTTTGCAGAATTTGGAAAATTAAAATATGTACAGCACACCATTGGTTTTCAATGGGCAACTGCCTTGAGCTCAGAAAAGGCTGATTCAGTAATCACACATTTATTAGAAATTATGTCCATCATGGGTATGCCTGCACAAATAAAAATAGATAATGGTCCAGCGTATATCTCTAAGAAAATGAAATAATTTTTGCTTATTATAGTATAAAGCATATTTCAGGTATACCAAACAAGCCTACAGGTAAAGGAAATGTTAAACAAACAGAAGGAGATGGAAAATACTCTCAGAAATAGATTGCATGATGCTTTATTAACCTTGAATTTTATTAATGCTGATGAGAAAGGAACAACAGCAGCAGAGAGACATGGGATAATAGAAAAAACTTCTGAATTAAAACAGCCGATGTATTTCAAGGATGTGTTGACCTCACAATGGAAACCAGGAGATGTGCTACGTTGGGGAAGGGGTTTCACTCTTATTTCCACAGAAGAAAAGCTATGGATACTATCAAAATTAATAAAGATTCGATTTGAAAAGGAGAAACCTCTTGAGAAAGAGGCATGGCAGCTCATCCACAGAGGTGGTAAGAAAACCTCATAAGGGTTGGGCAGGATTCTGTTCTTGTCTTTTCAAGAAAATACTCATCTTCATAAAGTCAAGAGACCCCTGACATTTGTATGCCTGAAAAGGAAAAGATAACTATCCAGAAAAAAATTAAAGAACCCCTTATAATACCCAATTCTGAGCTAGTGTGGTATCACTTTTTTTGTGTTCCCCTACCATAATGAACTAAACCTCTGAAACTGTAAGCCACCCCAAGCAAATGTTCTTCCTTTATAAGAGTTGCCGTGGTCATGGTGTCTCTTCATAGCAATAGAAATTCCAACTGAAACAAGTGGCTTTCTCTAACTGCATTTCCTTTTTAAGTTGCATACATGTGTGTATACAAATATGGCACTTCAGTAAATTAACTACACTGGGTTGCACTTAGGAAGGGTTTCAGTGTGTTTAGCACCCTGCCTGATTAATTAGAGTTCTTTAGAGTAACAGAACTTACAGAATGAATCTCTCTATTTACATAGAAGGGGATTTATTAAAATCACTTACAGCTTGTGGTCCAGCTAGTCTATCAATGCCTAGCTATGAGTGGAAAGCCCAAGACTCCAGTAGTTGCTCAGTCCACAAGGCTGGATGTCTCAGCTGGTCTTCAGTATGTACTAGACTCCCAAAGAAGTAGGCTCTAATGCCAGTGAAGGAATGGACTTGCTAGTAAGGGAAGAGAGGGCAGGAAAGAGCAAAAGCGTCTTTCTTCCAGTCCCGTATACAGGCTACCAGCAGAGGGCATGGCCCAGATCTGGATTAAAGATGTGTCTTCCTACCTCAAGGATCCAGATTAGAAATAGATCTTCCCACTTAAAGTTAAGCTGAAATCCCTCACAGTTGTGCCCTCCATTTTTAGGTTTTAGTTAATTCCAGATGTAGCCAAGTTGAAAACCAAGAACAGCCATTACGCTGCCCAAATGTCTAGGATTTGTACAAATCCACGTCTCGTACACACTCTTAACCATTGAACCGTCTCTCCAGCTACCAGACCAGTGCTCTTTAGTGTGTGCTGTGCTAGCTGTCTTGGTAAGACACCATGGATCTACCTTCCCCACCCCCTTAACTCAACACACAGTTGTTTTGTTTGTATGGGATGAGGCCCAAGCTGGCCTCACAGTTCTCTGGTTGGTGCTCGCACTGCAAGCCTGTGTTGCTCTATCTGCCCACTTACAGTATTTTAAAATATGTTTCCCAATCGTAAAAGACATAAACATGGATTGTCCTACCCATTGGTATATGGTTCTGTGATCTCTAGGGCTTCTTCTCTACAATGATTACCTGTCACCAGGATCTGGTGGCCCCTACTTTCTTTCTGTGCATCAGGCTATTTTTAGACACTGTATGAGTCCACCATGAAGTAATTGTCCTTTTCCAGTGGCTCATTTCCCTTACCACACTATCCTCAAGGTTTATTCTTCTTGTTCCGGGTAGCTGGGTTTTTTTCTTTCTGAGACTGTGTAAATCTGCTGTGTGCAGATACTGCAGTGCCCATTCATCCACTGTGGATAATTGGATGTTTGGGTCTTCTCTATCTTAGCTATAGTGAATGCAATATAGGTGGATGTGTGCTATCTCTTCAAGATCCTGCTTTCAGTGTGCACATATCTCTACCTGTCATCTACCTCTGTCCCTATCTATCTATCTGTCTGTCTATCTGTCTATCTGTCTGTCTATCTATCTGTCTATCTGTCTGTCTATGTATCTATCTATGTATCTATCTGTCTGTCTGTCTATGTACCTCTCTATCTGTCTATCTCTATCTATCTATCTATCTATCTATCTATCTATCTATCTATCTATCTATCTATTGTCTGTCTGTCTCTATCTATCTTTTCATCTATATGTGTATCTATCATCTGTCTAGTCATCTATCTGTCTATCTATCTACCTACCTACCTACCTACCTACCTACCTACCTATATAGAGAGAAACAGAGAGATGAAGTGGGATTCTATTATAAACATTCTTGAGGCACCACCACTTTCCATACAGTTTCGCTATTCCATATTCTGAGCAGCAGGACGTAAGGTTGCCAGTCCCCCACAGCCAACTCTAGTTATTGGCTTCTTTTCCCACCGGTGTTCATCCTGCTGGGCCTTTGGTGATACTTCCTTGTGGTTTCAATCTGTGCAAATCTAATGAGACTCTTTTGTGTGTTTGTCATGTGTATATAATCTTTGGAGAAATGCATTTTCAGGTCCTCTGACCACATTTTGAGTTCCTTATGTTTCTAAATTTTTATTTTTATTTTATGTTATGAGTATTTTGCCTGCATGTGTGTCTCTGTACTTCATGCATGTCTGGTGGTCAAAGAAGTCACAAGGGAACATCAGATCACCTGGTCCTGGAGTTATAGATAGTTATGAGCTGCCATGTGGATGCTGGGATCAAACCCGAGTTCTCTGGAAAAGCAGCCAGAGCTCTTAATTGCTGAGCCTTTGCTACAGCCTCTTTTTTTATTTTAAAATTTTTGAGCTATGGGAGCAGAGACATGTACCACAAAAGCCTGCTGATCCTTTTAGTTCTTGCCCGTTTCAGTGTTCACACAGCCATGGATAACATCTTGTAGGTTTGTCCCTTTTAAGAGATTAGAGAAGACAAAACATTAAAAATGACACCAGTATTACTGTGACCAAGCAAGGCAGGAAAACATCTTCAGATTTAGGTTTTTTTTTTATCCACCTAAGTTCACAGAAATACCGATTAAAAAGTTACTGTGGCCTCTTTTGACTGATTTGCTTTTCCCCACATAGTTCAGGATGGCCTTTAGCTCAGTCTGTTCCTGAGAATGACCTCGAGCTACTGATCACCCTCACCTTTATCTCTGGGTGTTGGTATCACAGAGCTGGGCCATCATGCCTGGCTGGCTGCTCCTCTAGCGTGTGCTGTGTGCTGATGAAGCCCAACAGCCTTCATAAACAGAATGTAACATGAAACAGAATTCATCCTAAAGAAACGTAAAGCCGGCCGGGTGGTGGCGGCACATGCCTTTAATCCCAGCAGAGGCAGAGGCAGGCGGATCTCTGTGAGTTAGAGGCCAGCCTGGTCTACAAGAGCTAGTTCCAGGACAGGCTCCAAAGCTACAGAGAAACTCTGTCTCGAAAATAAATAAATAAATAAATAAATAAATAAATAAATAAATAAATAAATAAATAAATAAATAAATGAAAAAGAAAAAAAGAAAAGAAAAAAAAAAGAAAGAAAGGTAAAGCCAGGGGTGGGTGTGTCTATACTTCAGACACTTAGGCAGGAGGATCATGAATCTGATGCCAACCAGGGCTACAGTGCGACTCTGTCAAGAGGGAGGGATGTCATACCTACAGCGGTCATGGGGCTGTGCCATCCGTGTCTGATGGCATTGCTTCAGAAACACACAAACACACATATCGGGGCTCTCCCACAGGTTGACAAGCAGAACCCAGGGCCCAGCAAACCCCGCCTCCCAGGCCATGGGACCTCTGTGCTGAGATGGGCACCGCTTATCCAGCTCACCAAGGCTTCTCCTCCCAGGATCCCCCGCGTGACCTGGGAGCGACTGACTGCAGTGGGATGTGGGAGGGCATGCGCAGTCCTCTCACGCCTGGGATGTAAAGACAGGAGGCTTGTGGGTTCAAGATTGGCCTGGGCTACACTGCAAGGCTTGACCTCAGTAAATAAACAGACAAATAATTTTAAAGACAATAAAATTCCCCACAATTTGAGGGTCAGAATATAGTGACAGCTTTTCCAAATAACAACTGAACAAGCAATGGATGAGCCTTTTACCAACGCACACAAGTTGTCTTCATATTTTCAGACCAAGAGAAAGAAAATTGGCTGACGTTTTTGGAAAAAAAAAAACAAACTTAAAACTGCATTCTCTTTTACCTCTAGTATTAGATGTTTAGCCTATAAACAACACTAAAATCCCAGAAGGGTTAGGAATTTGACTACAGAGCTGACTAGTGACTGGGAAAAACAATGTAGCTATTCCCAGCTACGAAACAGTCCAAACTTAGAAAAATAGAAGGAGGGATTTCTAGGACGTGGGGTCTGCCTGGAGCCAGACAACAGCATGTCTTTGCTTTGGTATATCCTACACTCTGGCGCAGAGACAGACATCTGTAGCAGGATGCCTGACATACGGAGGTGGGGCCTGGCACCAGGCCATCAGTGGGTGGCTTACATTAGTCACAGCTACCACTCCGCACCTGCTCCCAAAGTCCAGCTGCTGCACTGTTCGTGAGCCTCCGTGTTTACTGTGAACCAGCCCAGCATGCTCATAAAGTCCTTGGAAGGTTTCTACTTGGGGACCCTTCACAGTGTTGAGGTCCCCACGACAGTCTAGGGTTTCTGTGTCTGTACTGTGAGCATCTGAGACAGTCCCGCTGTGTGGTGTGGGAATCTGGCCTGTGCGCCAGAGATGTTGGCCACTAGGTGCCACTAGCAACTCAGTGTGGTGACCAAAACGCCCTTATACACCTTGCCTGGAGCCCTGAGGGCTCCCAAACTGAGAACTGTTACGGTTTTTTGTTTTATTTTGTTTGTTTGTTTGTTCTTTACTCTTTAGGGGGTCACCACCCAGCTCCCAAATAAACGCATGAAGACATTATAAATGCCCGGCCTTAGTTTGGCTTGTTTCTAACCAGCTTTTTAAAAAATCATCAGTTCTACCTTTTGCCCCCGGACTTTTACCTTTCTCCTCTTTTTCTTGCTCCTCCCTTTTTCAAGCCTGGATTTCTTCTCTCCTATTTATTCTCTCTGCATGTCAGCCCCACCTAGCCTCTGTCCTGTCTGCTAATCAGCTCTTTATTAGACCAATTAGGTGTTTTGCTGTTGTTGTTGTTGTTGTTGGTTTGGTTTTTTGTTTTTTTGAGAGAGTTTCTCTGTGTAGCTTTGGGGCCTGTCCAGGAACTTATTCTATAGACCAGGTTGGCCTCGAACTCACTGAGATCCTCCTCCCTCTGCCTCCTGAGTACTGGGATTAAAGGCGTGCGCCACCACTGCCTGGCTCCAATCAGGTGTTTTAGGCAGGCAAAGTAACATAGCTTCACAGAGTTAAACAAATACAACGTGAACACAACACAACCTTTGCATCATTAGACAAATATTCCACAGCAGAACAAGTGTGACATATCATCTCCAGCTAATATTGCACAGCAGAGAACCACAGCTGTGAAGGTTTTGCTTTCTTCTGTGGAACCAGGAAGGTGGGGGAGGAGAAGTACACTGGCCCCCGCCCCCACCTCCATCCTCTATTGAGACCCCTGCCACTCTGGTCCCCTCAGTCCTGTGCGTTCATTCCTTAGGCTCAAGGTCTTCTTTTTCCTACCGGTCTGGCGCCTGGGGTTATGAGTCTCCTTCCTAGGGAGGGAGGCCAGGAACTGTCTCACGCCAGAGACAGCTCAGCGTGGCAGTTAGAGACTCGGTGGGTCAGGTTTGCATCCCTCTCGCCCAGCACACACACACCCCTTCCCCTAGATGGGCAGCTTTGTCAATCTGACAGCCTAGCACTGCCTGGGAAGAAGGGCTCCATGAAGGGTTATCTTCATTGGGTTGGCCGATGGGCATTTTCTTAGTGACCTGAGGAGGAGGGGGCTCATCCTGAATGTGGGCAGCCCCATTCCCGAAGCAGGGAGTTATGAACCGTGTGAGTGGAGAAGTCCATCCTGACACAGGCGAGCACTCATCATCTTTCTCTGCTCTTCATTGCTGATGTTCCTGCCTTGACTTCCTCACCACGAAGGATCGTCACCTGTTCTATATAGTGAGCTCCAGGCCAGTCACGGCTACTTAGCAAGACATTGTCTCAGAAAAGCCAATCAATCCACTGATAAATACAGCCAGCTGTCACCACTGTAACTCTTCGCCTGAACACCGTGACTCTTCGCCTGAACACCGTGACTCTTCACCTGAACACCGTGACTCTTCGCCTGAACACCGTGACTCTTTGCCTGAACACCGTGACTCTTCGCCTGAAGGAGCTGAGGGAAGCAAGGCTGTGGCTGCCACTTTACTTCTGAGAAGTCATAACCAGGGGAAGTTTTGTGAGACTTTGCCCAGTTCTCTCTCTCTCTCTCTCTCTCTCTCTCTCTCTCTCTCTCTCTCCTTCCCTCTCTCTTTCTGCTACAGCTAAGAGTTGGGCTGAGAAAAGTCCCAGCCATCATGGTGCAGAATTCACCTGAGGTCCTGCTCCTAGGTAGCAACAGCAGTGAGGAACAGCACAGGTCTCACTGCCCCAGCTCCTTTGAGGTTCCTCCTACCCTTTACATCTCCTGACCAACAGTGTTAATATGGCCTTGTGCGAGCCCCACGGAGTGGTGTCATGGCTCCTACCTACCCTCTCCCTATGAAGCTCCTGAGCCATACACTGGTCACAGAACAAAGTGCTTAGGCCCCTCATCACCACAGCTACAATCAGGGCCAGACCCCAGAAACAAGAGAGTCAAAGTCAACTATGCCTGACCCAACTCTCATCACCCAGTAGGGAGCAACACACTCACTGTGTATTGTATTATTTTAAGGTGTGTTACATTTGTTTATGCTCTGGAACATTTGTTTAATGATGTAAAGATGTGTTGCTTTTGTTTATGTTGTATTTGTTTAACTCTGTGAAGCTGTGATATTTTTTGCCTGTCTAAAACACCTGATAGTCTAATAAAGCGCTGAACAGCCAATAGCAAGGCAGAAGAAAGGATTGGTGAGGCTGGCAGGCAGCGAGGAGAGATAGAAGGAGAAACGACGCATGAGCAAGAGAACAAGGAGAGGAGGATGTCAGGGACCGGCCACCTAATCACCAACAAACCACAGAGAAAGAAGAAAGGTATACAGAATAGAGAAAGATAAAAGCCCAGAGACAAAATATAGGTGGGATAATTTAAGATAAGAATTTTGGCTAGAAAAAAAGCCAAGCTGGGCTTTAGAAGTAAGAATAAGCTTCCGTGTGTGATTTATTTGGGAGCTGGGTGGCAAGCCCCCCAAAAAGACAGCGTAAAGAGCCCAAAGACTAAAAACAACAACACTAACGGTAAACAGGGTGTACCCCACACCTGCTGCCTGCACGAGTGTCCCCACTTGTGAGCCCTGCAGGGACAATGAGTCTCTCAACCACAACATGTGGTTTGTGCAGCGCTCAAACTCAGTGTCGGAGTTAGTGACATAACTGTCGGAGCTCAGAACAACACACCCGAGCAGGTATACAATAACTACGAGGGTCCTCCCCCTCGGGTCTCCAGGGCAGAGAGAGTTTGGAGTTCAGCCACTGCTGCTTGTGAATTATGGCCGTGCTGAATCGATTGCCCTTCCCCACTCTGTTTTCCTCTTGCTGCAGCAAAGCAAAAACAGAGAAAATGGAGAGCGGAACTTAATGCTTCCTCTTTGGGTCAGAATAACAAGACTGCTTGAACTCCAGATGCACTCTTTTAAGGGCATGTTTGCAGTTGTTACACCCTGGGTCTCTGGAATTAATATTTTTAATCTTCTCCTCAGCCTTTGTATAACGTGGATCAGCAAACAAACAAACTCTTCATTTATCCGTTTTCATTTATGTACCTGGACTGGCTTGGAACTGGCTACGTAGCCAAGGATGACCATAGACTTCTGATCTCTCATCTTTCCTCCACCTCCCAGGTGAGCACTGCCATGCCAGGTTATGAGGTGACAGGGTTGGAACCCAGGACTTCATGTTGCTAGCAAGCACAGCACCGACTGACCGGGCTACAGTCCCAGGCCGACAGGTAAGCTTTGAACAGGAGAGTCTGCTTAGCATGACCAGCTGCAGGGTCAGGTTGCATGCAGGAAGGTTCTCTAGTCTTTCTGACCCTTCACCTTGAAGCTCTGAGACGGTCCCAGGCCCGTCACCCTGCGAGCTTCGTGTGGGTCGGTCAGCTGCATCGCTCCATCTTGTTACATTCTCCTCAAGCATCGTGTTAATCGGAGGACTTCGCTATAATTCGTGTCCGAACACTCTGCCCTCAGAAGCGGAGGCTGCTGCTGTGCGAGTCATGATGGCCATAAAGATGGCTCTTGTAACTTCAATGAAAGCAGATGCTGTGCGAGTCATGATGGCCATAAAGATGGCTCTTGTAACTTCAATGAAAGCGGATGCTTCGCCTGGGTCTCTGCGTAAACATTTGGATAAGCAGGCGTCCTGCGCTCTGGGCTCCCAGAAAGCAAAGCAGGGGATGAGGCAGCCAGCTCTCAGTTACCAAGAACTTCCCAGCCAGCAGTAAGTTATGGAATCAATTGTGCTCAAGACGGCAAGTGCTGGTGGAAGGTTCTAGACAACACAGTGACACAGAAGGTGCAAAGGCCTCTCTCTCTCTTTCTCTCTCACTCTCTCTCTCTCTTTCTCTCTCATTCTCTCTCTTTCTCTCACTCTCTCTCATGCATGCTTTCTCTCTTTCGCTTTCTCCCTCTCTCTCTCTCTCCTCTTTGGCCAGTTTTAGTCACGTCCTGACACCTACCAGGACGGCTTCCTCTCAGCTGACCTTCCCCAAAGCGTTGCTGTTATCTCCGGGAACCACGAAGGTCATTGCCCTGGAAGCCAGCCTGTTTGTCCTGTGCTGAGGGTCACAACTGGTGTCCTCCCCTGCTCCAGCATTCTTACCCTGTCCTCAGGACTGAGGCAAGCACTGCAGTTTCTCAGTACCCCTCACCCCGAGCTTCTTTACCCTGGGCTGACCGAGGGGCAGCCCGTGACCTGGCCTTCTGATGTGTGACGGGCATCCCACTTGGGAACTTGTCCTTCCAGACGTTCAGAGAGCAGTCGGCTCTCACTCACCTGTTCTTCCCACCTCCAAGGGTTGGTCCCTTAGGAGCCACAGAGTCAGGGCCCCTGCGTCCCTCTGCTCACGTTCTCAAAGAGTTAGTGTGTGTGTATTTAGGGCTGTCCTTGAACTCACCCTGTAGCCCAGACTGACTCTGAATTCTGATCATCCTGTTTCCACCTCCCAAAAGCTGGGAGCACAAGCCAGCAACACCCCGCTCAGCTTCAGAGTTGTTGATTCATTGGCCTTGGCCAACAATGCTGAGTGCTTTATCTCTGCCTTTTCTCTCCAGGGACACTAGCCAGCAGCCCAGTGTTGAGCTTCCAGACTCAAAGCTACAGAAAATAACAAAAAATGCACGGCACTGACTGGGCCGAGGAGAGAAACGGGTTTCCGGTAGGAAAGCTGAAGGAAGAAGGCAGACAGAGAGCTTGTCACAGGGCTGCACACAGCAGGTGGCCCCTGTTGTTCCTTAAAGCAGCCAGGGTCTTTCTTCTGAGAGTCAGTTTGCAGATATAGAATCTGAACAGTGAGGGCCAATGAGGAATAACAGGACACCCCTGTCCTTGTGCCCAGCCCTACTCTGCCAAATGCTCTCTTAGTCTTCTCTTCTAGAACCTTCTTGGGCCTGTCTTCCTGAGCTGGTGTGTTCTTAATGAGAACCTTTTCCTCCCCACTGTCAGTATCTAGCCCTCTCCTTGACGAATATTTGTGAGCCAGGAGGAACTGGATTCATACAGTAGATGCAGTCTTAATAAAGAAGTCCTAGGCCGCGGTGGTGCACACCTTTAATCCCAGCACTCGGAAGGCAGAGGCAGGGGGATCTCTGTGAGTCTGAGGCCAGCCTGGTCTACAGAGCGAGTTCCAGGACAGGCTCCAAAGCTACAGAGAAACCCTGTCTTGAAAAACCAACCAACCAAACAAAAAGTCCTAGCTGGTGTGGAGCCTGTAGTTTATAAGGAATGCTCAGTTTAGCAGAAGGGCACAGCAGGGCAGGGAGGGCCTCGGTGATAAACGTATTCCTCGCACCGTGCTATAGAAGGGATGGACTAGTTTGAGAATTTGAAACTTTCTTCCTAGGCCTGTGGTTGTGAACTGGGTCGATCCTGGAGTTTGATGTCAGTGGCCTCAGAGCCCACTGTCCCTGGGCGTTTCAGGCTGATACCTCAATGTCCAAGGAGACGCCTAGATCCCTCAGTGTTCCAAGAGAGAACCTGGAGTCTGGACCAAGTTCTTGAGCAGGTGACGTTCTGGAGCTGAAATCCAGCGTGTCAATACCACCCCGGGCCTCAGAGCACGGCTTCTAGGAACTGACTGAATGGGAAGTGTATCCTATGACGTTCTTCCTGTGTGGCCAGGATTCTGTACCACGTTATCCCAAGACGTTCTTCCTACATGGCCAGGATTCTGCACCATGTTATCTGCTTTTCGTGTTAGTCACAGACTTAGCATTCTGAAAAGAGAGTTCTAACCAGACCCTGCCCAGGTAAAAGCTGTTCCCTCTCTGGGCTTCAGTGGCTGCGTGCGAGCTCTGAAAACCTCCACATTAAAGCTCACACATAGCCCCTAAAAAAGTCACAAATATCCAAACATCAAAGAACAGAAAGTCTGACTCCAGCAGTGCCCCCCCCCCCCGAATTTAAAACCTGCCTGCGGCCTCATGGAAATGAACTGTCTGAATAGCCGCAAGCAGAAAGCGTGAGAGGAAGCGGGGTAAGGTTGGCTGCACACCCTTCCTTTTGCAGAAGCCCTGTGGGTCAGCCATGCCTTCTGGGCTCCTCTGTCTTCTGTTCCAGCCAAGTGAGGGTGGCAACTGTCGTAGGAAACCAGAAAAGGTTTGCCTTGTCTTATTTAATGTTCATTTTAGTTTACTTTTGGCACCGTTTCCACCAATTACTGTTAATCTCATTATGAAGACCCCTGGCCTCCGAGAGGCACATTGGCTGGATCAAAAGGCATGGTGCCTGTGCAAGGCCTTTAGTAAAACAGGTAGTTAGCGTAATTTATGCTTTCACCAAGATTATAACAATCATTTTACCATTAAAATTTGAGTGTCATGTGAATGGGTTAAAAAATGTGTGTGTGTGTGTGTGTGTGTGTGTGTGTGTGTGTGTGTGTGTGTTTCCTATGTGCCAGTGCCCTCGGAGGCCATGAGTGGAATGCTTGTGCGGTGCCCACCACATGCTGGAAACAGAACTTGGGTCCCCGGGAAGAGCAACAAACACTCTTAATTGCTAATCCATCCCTCTGGCAACCTCCACACCTTTTAGTTTTCAAGTTTTAAATTACACGTGTTTACTTTGTATGGGTGAGTATGTGTGAGCACACAGGCCACAGCATGTGTGTGTGTGAGCAAACAGGCCACAGCATATGTGTGTGTGTGTGTGTGCGTGTGTATGTGTGTGTGTGCGTGCGTGCATACAGGCCACAGCATATGTGTATGTGTGAACACACAGGTCACAGCATGTGTGTGTGTAGGTCAGAGGATGATCTGCAGGAGTTGGTTTTCTTCTTCCATCACGTAGATGCAGGAAATTGGATTCAGGTCATCAGGCTTGGCAGCAAGTGCCTTATCTGACTGAGCCATCTTGCTGGCTCTGGATTGTAATTGGTGGCTCTTTACTCTTTTAGGGGACCGCCACCCAGCTCCCAAATAAATACATGGAGTCTTATTCTTCTTATAAATGCCCAACCTTAGTTTGGCTTATTTCTAGCCAGCTTTTCTTAAATTATCACGTCTACCTTTTGCTTTTGGGCTTTTACTTTTCTCTATTTCTGTATATCTTTTCTTTCCTTCTTTCTTTGTGTCTGGCTGTGTGGCTGGGTGACTGTGTGGCTGGATAAACAGGTCCCTTCTTTTCTCACTCCTCCCTCTCTTCCTTTTCTAGTTACTTGATCTTACTCCCTCCAGATTTCTCCTCCTATTTATTCTTTCTGCCTGCCAACCCCACCTATCCTTTCTCCTGCCTTACTATTAGCCATTCATCTCTTTATTAGATCAATCAGGTGTTTTAGACAGGCACAGTAACAGAGCTTCACAGAGTTAAACAAATGCAACACATCTTTGCATCATTAAACAAATGTTCCACAGCAAAAGCGATTGTAACACATCTTAAATTAATATTCCACAACACTGGGTACGGGTTTTGTTTTTTTTTGGGTTTTTTTTTTTTTGTCTTTTTAAGGCATGGCTTTGACATGTGACCCAGGGTGACCTCAAGCTCACTGTATAGCCCAGGTTGGATTCATTTTCCATCTCCCTGCTTCAGCCCTCTGAGCGCTAGGAGGTCGTGTGCGCCCATGCTCAGCCAGGGTGTTTGTGTGCGGCCGGTTCCTCTCCTAACCACATCTACTGTAGGTTATTCTATCCCAGTTGTCACAACCATGGCTGGAGTTGCCCCAAAAGAAGACGCAGAGGGATTCCTGCAGGAAAATGTTTGGAAGCTTCTGGAGACAGGGCTGGATGGAGAGATCAGGGCCTTCATGGAGAAAATGAGAGCCTTGAAACATGTCTTAGCTGCAGGCACACATGAGAGCACCCTTCTTGGAGGACTGTGGGTCAGCAGTGGCTAAACTCTAGACAAGGCAGGGACGCCTGGGCCCGGGAGATTGTGCTCAACGTGAGATTCATCCACTGAGAATTCTTTGTTCTTAATCTCCCTGTTCACTGGGCAGTACCCTGTCTGTCAGCATCATGGTCCGGTGGCTCTTGGTACCCTCGCTAGGCTCTTCTCCTTTGGCAGGTGACCTTCCCAAGAAGACCTCTTCACTGCCGTAATCCTGTCTCGCAGTCCGCTCCCTGAGAATGGAGATAGGCTGGGACATTTCTCTTGTTGTATTTTACTTTGAGAAAGAGTCAAGCTGTAGTTCAGACTAGCTTTTAGGCTCACCTCAACCTCCCAAGTGATTCTCGATATGAGCCACCACACCTAGAGATGGCATGTCTTATCCGTCTGTCACAGACCTGCCTATCTATCTGTTGTCTACCTGTCCTCTACCTTATCTATTGAGTTCGTTACTTATTGCTATACCTGGCAAGAGACAACACAATGACCGGGCTTATTCTGAATTACAGTTAGAGGAGATACCGCCCACCATGATGAAGGCATGGCAGGACTGTGAGGCCGCTGGCCATGCTGCATCTTTATTCAGGAATCAGAAAGAGATGAGTGGTACTTAGCTTGCTTTTTTTTTTATCCAGTCCTCAGCCCGTGGGACAGTGCCGCCTACACACAGGATGGGCCTTCCTTCTTCAGCTAAACCCTTCTGGAAGCAGCCTCAGAGACACACCCAGACCTGCGTTTCCGTGGTGATGCTAAGCCTCATTAAGTTGACAGTGAAGTGAGATAGCCATCACGCCAGCCATCCGTCTGTCTGTGGATCCAGGCAGGAGGTGTGTGGGCAGGTCTGGGTCTTAGAAACGGGAGCATCCACAGCATGAGACAAATGAGAAGGAAAGAGACGGGAGACCACACGATATTTGCTGTGTGACTTCTTCCCAGGGGAGTCAAAATACCCACGTCTAGTCACCCAAGATAAAGAGGGCACCAACAGACCAGGAGGATCCCATCCAGGTATGCCTTGGGGAACCAGCGAGCTCATTCATGCCACTTCCGTAGCGTGGGCAATTCTCAGGCAGCCGCACCACCAAGAAGTCCTGTACCCCGCACGTGCAGCTCACGGACAGCTGCACCTTGAAGAGGCAAATCAGAAACACTAGCCTGGCTTTTCTACAACCTCAGGAAGAGAGGCCTTGTGAGAGAGCCTCCTCTGCTCCGTGAAGGAGAGCCAAAAGGCCCCGCCTCTTGAAGGTCTCATTTGCTTACAGCTGCTTTGATCCAAGAGGACAGTAGTTGTGTCCAGCCTTGCAGAAGCAGTTATACTTCAGCCTCTCGGGGCAACACTGTAACAGTGGGAACTTCTAAACGCGCGCAGTCACGTGTGTGGTGTGCAGACCACACCAGTCAGAAGAGCAGGTGAGTGACCTGCCTGCCGGCTGAACTGCCCTTCTTCCTAGATCAGGTCCCAAAGATACATTCCACTGCCCCACTACACCCTCTCGCTTGCTGCAGTGATATTTTGTTTGTAATCTAACAAATGAAGCTTGCCTGAAGATCAGAGTACAGAGCTAAGCCTCTAGTTAGCCATAGAGGCCAGGCAGTGGTGGTACGTACCTTTAATCCCAACACTTGGGAGACAGAGGCAGATGGATCTCTGTGAGTTCAAGTCCACCCTGAGCTACACAAGATTGAATCTAAGAGAGAAACAGAACTCACACAAAGGTGATCACGGCACTTGGGATCCCACGCCTTTAATCCCAGCACTAGGGAGGTGGAGACAGAAGTGATGTGGCTGGGTGGAGAGAGGAATATAAGGGGGGAGGAGACAGGAGCTCAGATTCAGTCTGAGTATACAGTCTGAGGCTTCATGGAGAGAATTCAGTCTGAGGATTCTTAGAGAGAGGATTGCTCCTTTGGTCTGAGGATTCAGTAGAGGTAAGAACTAGTGGCTGGCTGCTCTGCTTCTCTGATCTTCAGCATTAACCTCTATATCTGACCCTGGGTTTTTATTATTAAGACCAATTAGAATTCATGCTAAACAGGGCTGTGCTCCTGTTCCCAGTTTGGGTGGACTCTGGTGCCCAGGAAGAGGCCACATCAGTTGGAAGAACGTGTGCAGGCCAAGCAAGCCAGAAGAACAGATAGGTGAACTCATGCAGAGACTCCCTGCCAGACCAGAGACCATACCTGCCACCAGAACCACGGATAGGTAGCCCACCAGGGGACCTCCTCCACTCTCTGAGTGCTCCCCATCACCAATCCCTTCTCATTACCATAGCCCACCAGGGGACCTCCTCCACTCACTGAGTGCTCCCCAGCACCAATCCCTCATTACCATAGCCCACCCCCCCAACTTGGGCAGAAACCCCATACTGCACCCAAGTTATCCACCAGAAGCCTAGCTCCCAATTCAGACAGAGACTCTATTGGAGCAGAGGTCACACTAGCTACCAGAAATCCAGGCCAAAAAGACCAGAAGACCAAAGAGGAAACAGAAACTAAGAACAATACACCCATCCAACAAAGGCAAACTCATAAATCAGCACCTAGACCTAATCATCCCAAACCCAGATGCCAAAATGCCAGTGTAAGAACATTATCAACCACACAGGGCAATATGGTACCACCAGAGTTCATCAATCCTACTACAGCGAGAATATTCCAACACTGCTGGAGCTCAGGAAAATAACTTAAAACCAACTCTGTGACCATGATAGAGGTCCTTAAAGAGGTCATGAAAATATCCCTTAAAGATATCAAGGAAAAGACAAACAAAAAATTGGAGGTGATGTGGGAGGTCCTTCTGTCTATGTGCTGCTTTTGCTGGTTAATGACTAAAGAAACTGGCTTGGCCTGATAGGGCAGAGTAGAGCTAGGTGGGGAAAACTAAACTGATTGCTGGGAAAAAGAAGGCAGAGTCAGGAGAAGCCAAGTAGCCCCACTGGAGACAGTCGCTGGAACTTTACCCAGTAGGCCACAGCCTCGTGGTGTTACACAGATTAATAGAAATGGGTTAAATTAATATGTAAGAGATTAGCCAATAAGAAGCTAGAGCAAATGGGCCAAGCAGTGATTTAATTAATACAGTTTCTGTGTGGTTATTTTGGGAGTCTGGGTAGACAGGAACGAATAAGTGGCCTCCTTCAACAAATTGGCACCATCTCTGTCAGTTCTAGAGTTTTGGAAGTTGCTTACAATGAACTTCCTGTTTACTAAGGTAATACTATATCCTTCTGGAGTCTTTGATGGGGTTGAAGAATTGATAGTTACAATTATTGTTTTCCTTAGTTGTGATAAAATATAAAGAAGATATAAATATTGTAACTGTAATTCTTGCTTGATACCTGTCTTGTATGTGTAATTTTACTATGTTAAAGTTAAAACCTTTCTTTTAATTTAGATAGAAAAGGGGAAATGGTCAAAGAAAATATTAAATCTAAAAAGTTCCTGACATAAAACATCCAGGTAATCAGAGCCACCATGAATGGAACAAACCTAAGAATCATAGAAGTAGAAGAAGAGACAGGTGGGTGCACAATTTTAATCCCAGCAATCCAGAGGCAGAGTCAGGGGAATGTCTGTGAGTTTAAGGTCAGCTTAGTCTACAGAGTGAATTCCAGGACAACTGAAGCTACACAGAGAAACCCTGTCTCAAAAAGAAAAAAAGAAAGAAAGAAGAGAGAAGAATCTCAGTTCAAAGACCCAGAAAATATTTTCAACACAATCATAGAAGAAAATTTTTCCAACCTAAAGAAGGATATGCCTATAAAGGTACAAGAAGCATACAGAACCCCAATTAGATTGGACCAGAAAGAAAGTTCCCTCAACACATAATAATCAAAACACTAAACATGTAGAACAAAGAAAGTATACTAAAGGTAGCAAGGGAAAAATACCAAGTAACATATAAAAGCAGACCTATCAGAATTACACTTGACTTCTTAATGGAGATTCTAAAAGCCAGAAGGGCCTGGATGCCAGCCCAGACTACTATACCCAGCAAGACTTTCAGTCACCATTCAGTCACCATAGATAGAGAAAGCAAGATATTTCATGACAATCAAATTTAAACAATATTCATAAGTCCAGACCTAAAGAAGGTACTAGAAGGAAAATTCTAACCCAAGGAGGTTAACTATGCCCACAAAATACACAGGCAGTAAATAATCTCACACCAGCAAAACCCAAAATAGGGAAATACACACCCACCACCACCACCACCACCACTCAAATAACAGGAATTAACAATCATTGGTCATTGATATCTCTTGATATCAATGGACTCAATTCCCCAATAAAAAGAGAAGGGCTAACAGAATAGATACAAAATCAGGATCCATCCTTCTGCATACAAGAAACACATCAATATCAAAGATGATAGTACCTCAAAGTAAAGGGTTGGAAAAGATTTTCCAAGCAAAAGGACCCAAGAAGCAAGCTGGTGTGACTATCCTAACATCTAACAAAACAGACTTCAAACCAAAACTAATTAAAAGTGACGGAGAAAGACATTTCATAGTCATCAAAGGAAAAATCCACCAAGATGACGTTTCAGTTCTTAACATTTATGCCCCAAATGCAAGGGCACCCACATTTGTAAAAGAAGTATTACCAAAGCTTAAATTGCACATCAAACTTCACACATTAATAATGGGAGTCTTTGATAACCCACTCTCACCAATGGGCAGTTCATCCAGACCAAAAACCTGAATGGGTGAAGCGCAGTGATTTAGCTAGCTCTACATCCATTCAAGTATTCTTTCACTTCAAGCTTGTGTTTCTCCAGGGTAACCCTGAGGTCATATAAGACCTTGTCATATGGCCTTTGAGATCCTGACATATGCTGTCACTAGAGTTTCCTGGTACATCAAAAAATAACACAAAAGAAAATAAAATGAGCCTCACAGGGCCTGTCTGGGAAAACTGACCTCTGTTTTCCCCAGGGATTTCTGATGCCTTTTCCAGCAGCTTCCTTGTCTAGATGCCCCAAGTCCTGCTGCTTGCCATGGTCAGCCATGCCTTGTGCAGAACCCTTTGCTTACACTATGGTGTCTTGGCTGTCTTCCTGTACCCTTTCTCTTCTAAAATCTGGACTATAGAGAAAATCATAAAAATTTCAACCACCCTAAAAGTTCCTTTGTGTGTGTTGGGGTGTGTAAATGTGTGCATGGATAGGTGGAAGGGGGCTAGGGGAGAATGTTGGGGTTTCCTGCTCTACCGCTTTCTACCTTGTTCCTCTGAGACAGGGTCTCTCACTGAACCTAGAGTGAGCCTGGTGGGAAGAAAACTCCAGTGACCTTCCTGGCTGTGCTCCTTACAATATTGGTTACTGGTATGCAAAACTACGAACGACTTTTCACATGGGTGCTGGGGATTTGAACTTGGGTCCTCATGCTTACACAGCAGGTGCTCTTACCCACTGAGCCATCTCCCCAGCTGCCCCCATAGCTATTTTTTAAATTTTTATTTATTTTATTTCATTGCATTGTTGTTTTGCCTGCATGTGTGTCTGTGTGAGGGTATTGTATTCCCTGGAAATGGAGTCACAGACAGTTGTGAGCTGCCATGTGGGTGCTGGGAATTGAACCTAGGTCCTCTGAAAGAGCAGCCAGTGCTCTTAACTGCTGAGCCACTGCCCACAGTGGTCACTTTTAATTTTGAAAGATCATACAAGAACATGCTACGAATCATGTATGTAAAGACAAACATACAGGTATTGATCCATAGTTAGGTAATCTGTCCCCCGTGACTTTCATTCCTGTTTAAGTTAAAGTGATAACTGCCTTACAAATGAATAAAAGGCACAGAATTTGTCAAAAAAAACTAAAACAACACAACAAAAAAAATCGAAAACCAAAAACCTCTATCATCTCTTTGTCAAATCACTTCTGACCTTGGCGCATCCTCCACATTTATTTACTCGATCCATTTACTGACTTAAGTCCCATTTACTGTGTGAAAGTCTTCACAATCTGCCACCCACCTCACGCAGTTGACCGTCCCCCTACATTCCTGCAGCGTTTGTAGGCCCACCCGTCACATTATTCGGCCACCCCAGTCCTGTCTTCCTAAGCGGTGGGCAGAGCTGGTCATGGCATCAGATTGTCACCTGCCTTACCTAGCACCTGTCCTGAGAGCCAGGAAGCACAATAGTCTCTGAAACAGAGATGAGGAGGTGATGGCTGCCAACTGAGCGAACTTCAGCTGAGGTTTCATTCCTAAATATGTGACGCTGTAGGCACCATCTCCTATGTGCTAGAAGTTTCCATAGTTCTGAGCCTGACACGGCTCTTCTTAGAGCTGATTTTTAAAGGAACTTCCACATTTGGGCTCTCTAACATTCAGGAGGAGATGGTCTCCCCCATTCTCTGCTATTCCTTTCTCCAAACCCAGCTTCCTTAAAAACAGTGATCTTGTTTACCAAAGGGATGAAAGCAGGGTCTTCCCAGACGTGGAGGGAGAGCCCACTCTACCTGGGGGCCAGGCGCTCATTTCCCAGTGCCTGTGGTGGTCCACATCCATCCACGTCCATCTAGTAGGGATGCCAGAGCAGACTTTCTAATGTTGCCACCTAATTATCGAAGCACCAGGATCCCCCCAAACCAGGGTCTGTCTACGGGAGTCCTTGTGTGAGAGGTGGACAGTTCCTTCTCTGAGGTGGGAAATGAAGAGGGTAAACACTCACGCTCTGAAAAGAGGAAAGTTCCCAAGGTGCTGCTGGGTAGTGGAGAGCCCCCCTCAGCTGGCCCTGATCAGTGCTGTAGCTTAGCGGTGGATCACGGAGCCAGAGGCGGCTGGGAGCCAGGCCCAGCAGGAAAGAAGCCAGCTGCTGCATGTTTTGGAGTCAACAAGACATGCCAAAAAGTTTTGCTGAGTAACAGTGAGAAACTGGATGCGGTGGTTCATGCCTGCAATCTCAGTGCTTGAGAGGTTGAGGCAGGAGGATTGTCATGAGTTCAAGGTCACTGTTACTCAGAAAAACAGAACAAAAATAAGGAAATTATATTTGCTGGGTGTGGTGGCACACATCCATAATAGCAACCTTGAAAGGCAGAGGCAGGAGGATCAGGAATTCAAAGCCAGCCTTGGCCAAATAGTGAATTTGAGGCCAGCCTGGGCTACGTGAGAAACTGTTTCCAAAAATACTAAACCTAAGTCATCATTATCATCGCCACTGCTGCAACCACCACCTCCACCACCACCACCACCACCATCACAACCACCTCCACCACCACCACCACAACCACCACC
>PVIU01015808.1:0-47042 GCA_004026605.1 Ondatra zibethicus
AAAGAAATGTTCAACATCCTTAGTCATCAGAGAAATGCAAATCAAAACAACTCTGAGATTCCATCTTACACCTGTAAGAATGGCCAAGATCAAAAACACTGATGACAACTTATGCTGGAGAGGTTGTGGGGAAAAGGGAACACTTCTGCATTGCTGGTGGGAATGCAAGCTGGTACAACCCCTATGGATGTCAGTGTGGCATAAATTTCTCAGAAAATTAGGAAACAACCTTCCTCAAGACCCAGTAATACCACTTTTGGGTATATATCAAAAGGATGTTCAATCGTGCCACAAGGACATGTGCTCAACTATGTTCATAGCAGCTTTGTTTGTCATAGCCAGAACCTGGAAACAACCTAAATGCCCCTCGATCGAAGAATGGATTAAAAAAATGTGGTACATTTACACAATGGAGTACTACACAGCAGAAAAAAATAACGACAGCCTGAATTTTGCAGGAAAATGGATGGAACTAGAAAACATTATTTTGAGTGAGTTAAGCCAGACACAGAAAGATAATTATTACATGTACTCACTCATAGGTGGTTTATAAACATAAAGCAAAGAAAACCAGCCTACAAACCACAATCCCGGAGATCTTAGACAACAACGAGGACACTAAGAGAGACTTACATAGATATAATCTACATGGGAAGTAGAAAGTATAAAAAGACATGATCTCCTGAGTAAATTGGAGCATGGGGACCTTGAGGGAGGGCTGAAGGAGGGAGGGGAGTGGCAGGGAGGGGAGCAGAGAAAAATGTAGAGCTCAATAAATATCATGGAAAAGTTTTTTAAAAAAGAAACAAATGGGTGTAGCTATCCTAATATCTAACAAAATAGACTTCAAGCTAAAATCAGTCAAAAGAGACAAAGAAAGACATTTCATATTAGTCACAGGAAAAATCCATCAAGAGGAAATTTCAATACTGAACATCTATGCCCCAAATACAAGGGCACCCTCATATGTCAAAAAAACACTTCTAAAGCTTAAATCATATATTAAACCCCACACACTAATAGTGGGAGACTTCAACACTCCCCTCTCACCACTGGACAGGTCAGTCAGACAAAAAATGAACAGAGAAATAAGAGAAGTAACAGATGTTATGACTCAAATGGACTTAACAGACTGCTATAGAATATTCCATCCAAACAGAAAAGAATATACCTTCTTCTCAGCTCCTCATGGAACCTTCTCAAAAATTGACCACATACTTGGTAACAAAACAAACCTCAACAAATACAAAAAAATTGGAATAACCCAATGTACCTTGTCAGATCACCATGCATTTGACAAAATACAACATCCCTTCATGATAAAGGTCTTGGAGATAGCAGGGATACAAGGAACATACCTAGACATATATATATATATATATACATATATATATATATGAACCATATATATATAAGGCAATATACAGCAAGTCAACAGCCAACATCAAACTAAATGGAGAGAAACTCCCAGCAACTCCACTAAAATCAGGAACAAGACAAGGTTGTCCACTCTCTCCATACCTATTCAATATTGTTCTTGAGGGTCTATCTAGAGCAATAAGACACCAAAGGGAGATCAAGGGGATACAAACTGGAAAAGCAGAAGTCAAACTCTCACTGTTTGCTGATGATATGATAGTTTACATAAGTGATCCCAAAAATTCTACCAAGGAACTTCTACAATTCATAAACACTTTCAGCGATGAAGCAGGATACAAGATTAACAACTCATAAACACTTTCAGTGATGTAGCAGGATACAAGATTAACTAAAAAAAAAAATCAGTAGCCCTCCTGTACACAGATGATAAAAGGGTTGGGGAAGAAATCAGAGAATCAACACCCTTCACGATAGCCACAAATGGCATAAAATATCTTGGAGTAACTTTAACCAAAGAAGTGGAAGACTTATATGACAAGAACTTTAAATCTTTGAAGAAAGAAAATGAAGAAGACACCAGAAAATGGGAGCATGGGGACCTTGGGGGAGGATTGAAAGTGGGAGGGGAGAGGCAGGAAGGAGAGCAGAGAAAAATGTAGAGCTCAATAAATATCATGGGTTCTGAGGGATAAAAATAAAATAAAAAATAAAAAACTAAACAAAACAGAACAAAAAAAGAAAATGTCCATATGACATGTTCAGCCCAGTGACTAACTCATCCACCTCAGACCAACACAGCTCTTACTATTAATCACTGTGTCCCATGTTGCCAGGGTTGCTTGTTTGTTCCCAGATCTCAGACCAGAAATAATCACTCAGAAACTATATTAATTAAATCTCTGCATGGCCGGGCCTGGAGAGATGGCTCAGTGGTTAAGAGCACTGACTGCTCTTTTAGAGGCCCAGAGTTCAATTCCCAGCAACCACATGGTGGCTCACAGCCATCTATAATGAGACCTGGTGCCCTCTTCTGGTATGCGGGCGCACATGGAAGGAATGCTATATACATAATAAATAAATCTTTAAAAAATAAAGCCTTTAAAAAAAAAATCACTGCATGGCCAATCACTTAAGTGTATTGCTAGCTAGCTCTTATATCTTAAATTAACCCATGTCTATTTATCTGTGTAACACCACGTGACTGTGGCTTACCAGCAAGGTTCTGGTATGTCTGTCTTCAGCGGTGGTTACATGGCTTCTCCCTGAATCTGCCTACTCTCTCTATATATCTCTTTTGTCCTGGTTTTACTCTGTTTGGCCATTGGCTGAAAGCAGCTTCATCTTTTATTTCTTGAGACAGGGTTTCTCTGTAGCTTTGGGGCCTGTCCTGGAACTAGCTCTTGTAGACCAGGCTGGCTTCAAACTCACAGAGATCCACCTGCCTCTGCCTCCTGAGTGCTGGGATTAAAGGTGTGGGCCACCACTGCCTGGCAAAAGCAGCTTCTTTATTAACCAATGGCAATAAAACATATTCACAGCATACATCACCTCCCACATCAGTCCTGTGCTCATTGTTTTTAATATCCAATCTAATCCTCCCATATGTGTGTTGAAAAATGTCCGCCTGAGCTTGGCATGGTAGCACACCCCTGTGATTTCAGACTGTTTTGGAGGCGGAGGCAGTAGGATCAGGAGTTCAAGGCTATACTAGAAAGTTGAAGATCATCCTACAGCAGACCCTGCCAAAAAGGAAAATCCAAAGCCCCAGAAGTGGTTAGAAGCAATACTTCCTGATGTGTGGTGAATTGGTTAACTGTTCGGAGCCTCAGTTTTCTCATGTGTAAAATGGGGATAGGAGTTATAATCTGTATCACGAGGCTGCCTGAAGGACCAGAGGACTGGGGAGGTGGCTCAGTGGTTAAGAGCACTTGCTGGTCTTCCAGAGGTCCTGAGTTCAGTTCTCAGCAACCACATGGTGGCTCACAGCCATCTGTAGTGGGATCTGATGCCCTCTTCTGGATTAAAGGAGTACACGCAGATGGTGCACTCATATAGATAAAATAAATAAATAAAACCTTAAAAAAAAAAGGATCATGGTGGAAGGGCCAAGGATGCTTGAGGTCCTGGGTTCCATCTCCCATACCACAGAAACCCAGACACATGCACACAGTTCAGAGGAGACACAAGAGGATGAGGAGGTCAAAGTCACTGTTGGCTACACAGTGAGTACAAGGCCAGCTTGGGCTGTACATCTTGTCTCAAAATGGGAGAAAAAAAATTGTGACTATAATTTATTGAAGATGTTGGCTCCCTTCGAGGCCTAAAATAATGCTGAATAAGCCAGAAGCAGGAAGAGTAAATAAATGTTGATTGAGCATGTGAGCCACATGTCCCAACAAATGCCTTGAGGAAAGAATGTCATTATGAAAGAGGTAAGGAGAAAGGATTAGAGAGATGGTTCAGTGGTTACGGGCACTCGCTCCTCTTGCAGAGGACCCAGGTTCAGTTCTGGGCACCCACACCAGCCAGCTCACAACTGCATGCAACTCCTGGTCCAGGGAATCCAAGGCTCTCTTCCAGCACTGAAAGGCACTGGCAGGCATGTGGTGTGTATACATGCACTCAGGCACAGACACACAAAAACACACATAAAATGAAATAGAAAAATAAATCTTAAAAAAAAATGAGCCAAGTTTGGCAGTGGTAGCATATATCTCATACACCTTTAATCCTAGCACTGGGGAAGTAGAGGCAGGTGGATCTCTGAGTTCAAGGCCAGCCTGGTCTACAGAGCGAGTTCCAGGACAGGCTCCAAAGCTACAGAGAAACCCTGTCTTGAAAACAACAACAACAACAAAATTAAAGGGTGAAGATTTGGCTCCATTGGTCGAGCGCCTGCCTTTCATACATAAGCCCTAGGCTCAGTCTCCAGAGTGATACAAACTGGGCATGGTGGGACATGCCTCCATTCCCAACTGGGGAGGTAGAAACAGGAGGATCAGAAGTTCAAGGTTGGGTCGGGGGAAGTAGAGTGCTTGCCTAGCATGCGCAAGACCTGGCATCCATCCCTAGCGCTGCCTTAAACTGGGTATAGTGGTGCAGGCAACACTGGCATTGCTGTGTACTTTTAACTCTCCTCCCCTGTGTCAAGCAAGTCAAAGAAAACATGTATTCAAGCAATGACTGCTTCAGTCCTTGAAGCTCCCAGGACCTCCTGTCTACAGAGCCTGTGCTCTCTTTGTGTGTATGCACGTGTGTGTGCATGTGTGGGTGCATGTGCTGGAGTGTATGTTGAGTGAGGCCAGAAGACTACTGTGACATTTGTCACGCAGATGCCATTCACTTTGTTTTTGAGACGGAGTCTCTCACTGGCCTGGAGCTTGCCAAACAGGCTAGGCTATTGGCCAGCAAGCCCCACATGATCCTCTTGTGCCTGCCTCCCCGGTGCTGTGATTATAAGCGTGCTACATCCCTCTCCTTAGGTTCTGAGACTCGAATCCAGGTTCCTGTGGTTGCAAGACATAGACTTTACCCAGTGAGCCATCTCCTCAGTCCTTGTTCAGTTTTCCTTCCTTCCTTCCCTCCCTTCCCCCCTCTCTCCTTCCCTCCCTCCCTTTCTTTCTCCCTCCCTTCCTCTCTCTATCCCTCTTTCCTTCTGACAGGATCTCATGTATTCAGGATGGCCTCCAATTTCCTATATAGCAGGGGGTACTGTCAACCCCCTTTGCCTCCACTTCTGGGGTGCTAAGAGACCAGGTATGCATGACTGCACCTGGTTTTGTGAGGTGTTAGGAATGGAACCCAGGGACTCAGGCATTCTAGTTAAGCACTCTACCAACTGAGCGGCATCCCAGGCCCCACTCCCACCCTCTCTTATAGCCCAGGCTAGCCTTAAATTTGTGATCTTCCCACCTCAACCTCCCCAACTGGGACTACCTGCACGAATGCTCACACCCTGCCTCCTCCTCTCCCTGGGCTCCTCTCTGAATGGCCTACCTCATCCCCACACTTCTACAAACAGCAGGTGTGGCTAATACTGATAGTAGGAGGCATGCCTTATGGGTTTAGGACCTTGTGGGGGGGCCAGGTTTCCTGACCTGTCTTCTTTCCCCATTGCATAAAGCTGTGGCTCCGACTGGGGCCTGGGTTGGCTTGGAAGGGGTGTGTGTAAGATGGGGTGGTATGGTCCGGAGTCTGGACAGACTGAGAACCTTGTCTTTGGAGACAGACATCCCTTCCTCCAAACACACGGTGGTCTTTTGTCTGTCAGAATTCTTGACATGTCTTCCATCTGATGCTGGAACAGTGAACTGGGAACTGGGCAGGATGTTGCAAAGGACATGCAAGGGAGGAGAGAGAGGTTGAGAGCCAGGACGTGAGGAAAGGAAGACAGGGAGAAGATGCAGCCCAAGTCCACCCTGGTGGCTACCTTTTTTTGTTGTAATGGGAAAATGCTCTGCACTGGGCGAGATCAAAGTATCCCTCCTTAAATTTTAAGTTAACTTATCTATTTTTAGATGTGAGTGTGTGTGTGTGTGTGTGTGTGTGTGTAAAACTTGCTGGAGTCGGTTTTCTCCTTCCACCATGTGGTTCTCAGGGATCAAATCCTGGTTGTCAGTCTTGGCAGTAGGCACCTTTGCTTGCTGAGCAATCTTTAATCCCAGCACTCTGAGCACTTTGGAGGCAGAGGCAGGTGGATCTCTGAGTTCAAGGCCAGCCTGGTCTACAGAGTGTGTTCTAGGACAGCCAGAGCCACACTGAGAATCCATGTCTTGAAAAACCAAAAAAAAAAAGTGGAAAGTAAAACTAATTAAATATCTATAACAAACACACACACACAACTATACACACACACACAACTACACACACACACAACTATACACACACACAACTATACACACACACACACACACACAACTATCTTGAGCCCTCCTAATAAGTCATTTATTGCCCACCTCTTGTGTTTGCCCTAACATCCTGGAGACTATCCAGTCAAATCTTTTTAGAAAAGTCCAAACAGTTTGCACTGACCCGAAGGTTGAGAACATCATTGGATTACATCTCTGGCAGAGGTGGCCTCTCTTTGCTGGATGTTCCCACCCAGGTACTTGAGAAATACCTGGACTTATGACTTTCTTTGTTCTTTGTTAATGTAAAAACTTGATGTCGCTGTTGCCACATTGGAACGTGGTGTTTGGGGGTAACCTAGATCTGACTCTGGACCATGGTCACTCCTTTTCTGGTTTCATAATAAAGCACCTTATTACCTTTAAGATGCGAGCTGTGTTGTGCATTAAGGGGGAACATTTTGGTCACAGAATTATTCAACTGTATACAATGTGCCCTGATCAGCCCGCCATCATAGCCATCAGCATTAGTTTGTCTTTCAGTGTGTGTGTGGTATACGCATGTGTGTACTTGTGTGTTCAAGGTGCAGGTACCACATGCATGTGTGTGCACCTGTGTGTTCAGGTGCAGGTGCCACAAGCATGTGTGTGAGCACCTGTGTGTTCAGGTGAAGGTGCCATACAAATGCATGTGCACCTGTGTGAAGCATGATTAATAAAAACTCAGGATCAGAAATTGGGGTTCAACCTGAATATCCGAAAAGCAAAACAGTCAGCCACTGGTTGTTACCTTGACCTCAGTCTGAAATGGCGATTCTGCCTGTAGGAATCTCAGGAGACTGTGTTTCTGAGAGCTCCTCCCCCATCTTATATTCCTCTCTAGGGCTAGGATTAAAGAAAGCATGCACCACTGGGATTAAAGATTCATGTCATTATGGCTACTGAGATTAAAGGTGCGTGTTACCATAATCTGGTCTGTAAGGCTGACCCGTGGGACTGCTTTACTCTCAGATCTTCAGACAGTCTTTACTTACTAAAATACAATTGAAATGTCACTACCTTTGTGTGTTCAGGTGCTGGTACCACATGCATGAGTGTACAATTACTTATGTGTTCAGGTGCAGTGATACATGCATGTATGTGTACATCTCTGTGTTCAGGTGCAGGTACCACATGCGTGTGTGCACACCTGTGTGTTGAGGTGCAGGTAACACATGCATGAGTGTACCCTTATGTGTTCAGGTGCAGTGCCACATGAATGTGTGTGCGCCTGTGTATTTAGGTACAGTGCCACACGCAAGTGTGCACTTGTGTGTTCAGGTGTAGGTGCCACATGAATGTGTGTACACCTTTGTGTTCAGATGCAGGTACACATGCATGTGTGTGCACCTGTGTATTCGGGTGCAGGTACCACATGCATGTGTGTGTACATGTGTGTTCAGGTGCAGGTACCACATGCATGTGTGTGTACCCTTATGTGTTCAGGTGCAGATACCACATGCATGTTTGTGTACCTGTGTGTTCAGGTGCAGGTACCACATGCATGAGTGTACCCTTATATGTTCAGGTGCAGGTCCAACATGTGCGTGTGTGCACCTGTGTATTCAGGTGCAGGTACCACATACATGTGTGTGTACATGTGTGTTCAGGTGCAGGTACCACATGCATGTGTGTGTACCCTTATGTGTTCAGGTGCAGGTACCACATGCATGTTTGTGTACCTGTGTGTTTAGGTGTAGGTACCACATGCATGAGTGTACCCTTATGTGTTCAGGTGCAGGTCCAACGTGTGTGTGTGCACCCATGTGTTCAGGTGCAGGTACCACATGCATGAGTGTGTGTGTGTGTGTGTGTGTATGTGTGTGTGTAGAGATGAAATCCAGATGTCTTTCTTTATCGTGTCACTGCCCATCTTATTTGTTAAGACAGGGACTCAACATGAACCTGGAACTCAATGTTTTGGGTAGGTTGGCTGGCCAGTGAGCCCCTGAGATTCATCTGTCTTCACCCTTCATCACGGGATTACAGACATTGCACCTGGCTTTTCAACAGATGCTGAGAATCCAAACTCAGATTCTTTTTTTGGGGGGAGGGAGTTCTAGATAAGGTTTTCTGTGTAACCTTGGCTATCCTGAAATTCAGTCTGTAGAAGTTATCCTCGAACTCACAGAGATCTGCCTGCCTCTGCCTCCCGAGTGCTGGGATTAAAGGCATGTGCCACCACCGTCCGGCTTGGAACTCAGATTCTAATGTTTGTGCAGCAAGCACTTTATCCATGAGCCACCTCCCAGTGCGCATTCCTGTCTCCTGGATGTCACCTCTGAATTATGGCATGCCTGCTTTTTCTAGGGAGCTGCAGTAGGGCCCATTACTGATGGTCTTTTTGGCAGATCCTTGAGAAACCCTTTAACACGAATTCTCTGAGTTCTACGCTTGCTTCCTGCCCCTGCCCAAGGGATGCAGCCTTCAACAGGTGTTTAACTTATGACCATCTAGATCCTCCGTGAAGATGAATGCTCTGTTGTTTTATTGCTAAAGAACCACAGAACCAGGTAATGTTGTGACTGGCAGTTCCTTTCTCTGTCTCATAAGAGAATAAAATGTGAAGATTAAAAAATATCATATTGTCTCCAGGCATGGCAGTGCGCGCCTTTAATTCCAGCACCCAGGAAGCAGAGGCAGGAGGATATCTGAGTTTGAGGTAATCATGTTCTGCAGAATGAGTTCCAGGACAGTCAGATATGCATACCGAGACCCTGTCTCAAGCAAATGAACAAGTGAAGAATTAATACAGAAAGGTTTCTACTCTCCTACACTCTCTCTCCCCTTAGCTCTTTTTATTTATCTACTTTTATTTATTTATTTATTTTTTTCGAGACAGGGTTTCTCTGTGGCTTTGGAGCCTGTCCTGGAACTTGCTCTGTAGACCAGACTGGTCTCGAACTCACAGAGATCCGCCTGCCTCTGCCTCCCGAGTGCTGGGATTAAAGGCATTCGCCACCACCGCCAGGCTTATTTATCTATTTTTTTAAAACTCAGGCTGGCCTCAGACTTTCTGTGTAGTTGAGGATGACCCTGAACTTCTGATCCTCCTGTGCTGCCTCCTACATACTGATATTACAGTCTTGTATTACCACAGCTAAACTTTTATTGTTTCTGAACTGTGTAAAAGAAACTACGCGCTGTGTGCCCTTTGCAGACTGGCAAGAGTATCATCACCCTCTCTAGCAGCTGCCCTGTATCAATAATTCGGTCCCTATTATTGCTCGTTACTATTTTATGATATTTATGTACCACGTTTTAATTCTTTACCTGTTGAAGGATATTACTAGTCTGGGGCTGTGAATAAGGTGAGGTGAACATGTGTGCACAAGTTTTCAATTGCCCAAGGATATAGACTCAGAGGTCACAATTTTGGGTTTTAGTTAACTAGGTCTCTCATAGCCCACGGTGTCCACCAAGTCCCTATGTAGCTAAGGCTAGCCCTGAATTCCTGTTCCGTTTCTGCTTTCGACTCCCAAGCTGTCATTGCTTTTCAGGTCTTTTGTCGTGTGTGGGAGGATTAGGATGTGGATTTTACTAGTGTGTGTTGAAGTGCGGAGGTCAGAGGACAACTTGTGCGAGTCAGTTCTCTCGTTCCACCCCGTGTGAGCCTGGAATAGAGCTCAGATTGTCAGGCTAGGTGGCAAGCGCCTTTACCTTGGAGCCATCTTTCCGGCCACCAGGGTGTGGACTTAAAGTTAAGGTGCTATTTCCTAAATTCCTATAGTATTTCCTACTCAAATTCAAGAGTTCAGGGACTGTGCACGAAGCCCGCTTCGATCGGTGTTCAGAAGTGACCGAAGCCGTCACGAACGCTGTGGGGACACCGCACAGGGCGTCCAGATACGAGAGCCGTGACCATTTTGTTTCGGTGAAAGAGGACTAACACTGTAATCCCAGAACAAACGCGAAGACGACTCTGACAGGTAAGAACGCCACATCCGCGTTCCCGAAAGGACAAAGTAGACTTGCTGGGGATCCGTAGGGCATCTACGCACCGGCGCCCTAATGCCCCGCCTTAAGGGCGAAGTCGGTGTGTGAGGGCGGAAGTGTTCCCGGAAGCTGGAGGGTGGAGCGATGGGAATGACACCCAGGAGCACCAATGGGGTGTCGCGGCGGGCTTGTTGTTTTACTCCGGTGGGTAAGGGCTAGCGGCTTCCGGTAGTGGCAGCCCCCCGAGGGGTCGGAGGAAAGAGGCGACGCCGGGACCCCAGCAGCGACGGCGAGATGCTGGGCTACGGGGCGTCCGAGTTGGAATCTATGGAGGGCGAAGAGGCCGTGGAGGCCCCGGGCCCAGCCCCGGAGCCGCGAGCCCCAGAGCCCGAGCCGGGCTTAGACTTGAGCCTGAGCCCGAGCCCGTTGCCCGAAAGTCCGGAGCGGCGGGGCGGCAGCCCGGGACGGCGGAAGGGGCGGCGGGGCGGCGGCCGGAGGGGGCGGCAGGTGAGCGGCGGCGAGGCCCGGCTCCCCGCTGGCCGAGCGTCCCGGACTCCGCCGCTCACCGTTCCGCCCTCTGCTCTCAGGTTCGTTTCCACCTGGCGCCGTCCTCCCCGGTCCGCTCCGAGCCGCTGCTCGCGGCCGGTGCCCCGAGTAACGATCCCGCGGCGCCGCAGCCGCTGGAGGTGGCGGCCCCGCAGAGCAGCCTGGCCCTGAGTCTGGAGCTGCAGAGCGCGCGCGCCGCCGTCGCCAGCGGCCAGTTTGATGCCTCGAAGGCGGTGGAGGAGCAGCTGCGAAAGTCGTTCCAGACCCGCTGCGTCCTGGAGGAGACGGTGGCGGAGGGTGAGGGGGGGCAGGCACCCGGCCCCGGCGGCGGTGGTCTGGGTGAAGGGCGCTGCTCACCGCCGCCTCTCGTGCGCTCGCAGGGTTGAACGTGCCGCGCTCTAAGCGGCTCTACCGAGACCTGGTGAGTCTGCAGGTGCCCGAGGAGCAGGTTCTGAACGCGGCGCTGAGGGAGAAGCTGGCCATGCTGCCACCGCAGCCCAGAGCCCCGCCGCCCAAGGTGAAGGAAGGGATCCAGGGACCCGGGCTCCTCTCCCTGGGCTCTTCCTCCATCCCGAGTGTAACTTTGCGTTGGGCCTAACCTTCCCACAGGAGGCGCTCGGGCCAGGGCCAGACATGACCGTGCTGTGCAACCCAGAGACTCTGTATTACGAGGCTCCGCACTTGACAGTGGACGGACTGCCCCCGCTAAGGCTTCAAGCCCGGCCCCGCCCTTCAGAAGATACTTTTCTCATGCATCGGATGTTGAGGCGCTGGGAAGCGTAGCCCTCAACTCTCCGTAGTGCTAGGCTGTACTTTTGTTATCCTCATAGAATAAAGTTATTTTTTTAAAAAACAACTTTGTTCCTAGTTGGAAGCTGCCTGTAGGTGAGAATCCACCCCCCCCCCGTGATGGCAAGTGGAAAGCACTAAGTGGGGTCAGACTTAAGTCACCTACCTGTCTTTTGATTATAATTAGAATTTGAGACTTAGCTTTACATTATGGTGCCAAGTCCTAAGGGTTTGGAAGGCTGGGAAGAATCCTGTGTTCAAGGAGTCTGAGCTACACAAATTATTTCCTTTAATGTGGTTTCAGGCTGGGTAGGTTCAGCTCCGTGGTAGCATTAAGTATGTACAAAGCCCTGGCTTCAATCCCCAGAGCATGTGTGCAATGTGTGCACAAACACTAGTCAAAGCGCTTTGGGTTTTCACTTTGGCTGGGCCTGGTGAACACTTTTGAGGTAGACACAGCAAGATCAAGAGTTCCCGGCCCACCTAAGTTAGGGGATACTGTCTCAAAAACCACAACAAAATGCACTCCCTTACACACTCTGCCCCATTTATAAGACCATTTATTTATTTTTCTTTTCCTTTTTGGTTTTTTTCAAGACAGGATTTCTCAGTAGTTTTGGAGCCTGTCCTGGAACTAGCTCCTGTAGACCAGGCTAGCCTCGAACTCACAGAGATCCACCTGCCTCTGCCTCCTGAGTGCTGGGATTAAAGGTGTGTGCCACCACAACCAGGCTACTATTTTGATTTTTCAAGACAGGGTTTCTCTGTGTAGCTTTGGAGCTTGTCCTGGAACTAGCTCTTGTAGACCAGGCTGGACTCAAACTCAAGAGATCGCCTGCCTCTTCCTTCTGAGTGCTGGGATTAAAGGTGTGAGCCACCACTGCCCAACTATTAGAACAATTTTTAATCTATATTTGTTTAGCTCTGGTTGTCTTGGAACTCCTTTAGACCAGGCTAGCTTTGAACTCAGATTTGCCTGCCTCTGCTTCCCAAGTGTTAGGATTAAAGGCCTGCACCACTACCATCTGTCTATTCAAATACTTCTAAAAAAACTATTTACACAAATGTGGGTTTTAGCATTAAATTGCTCCACAGGAGACTGTCCCGGCTTCATTTGCGTATTACCCATGTTGTCTAACAGAACAGTGCTGAGCGTTCAATGTCCAAGGTTATAGGAACCCTTGATAAAGCAATGGAGACCTTCACTTTGCAAACCACCCAAACATCTCATTCCACCAGGGGTCCTGGAGCAGGTTTGTGCCTCTGGATTATTACCCATCTCGAGCTCCATTTTATTCCTGCTGCCATGCCCTCAGCCTTCTACCTCACACTCCCGTACACATACACTTGTCTGTGGTTTCTTTAGAAGGAAACTAAGTTGGACTCAATAAGCTACACATCAAAATCTGCTCTAACCCCTCACAAGCTGGTGTTATCAGGAGGGAGCCTCAACTGAGAAAATGGCTCTAGTAAGACCAGGCTATAGGCAAGGATGTAGGACATAGTGATTGGTGGGATAGGGCCTGGCCCATTGTGGGTGGGACAATCCCTGGGCTGGTGGTCCTGGGGTCTATAAGAAAGGCTAAGCAAGTTTTGAGGAACAAGTCAGTAAGCAGCACCCTTCCACAGCTACATCAGCTGCCTGCAGGTCCCAGCCCTCCCCTACTGGAGTTCCTGTCCTGACTTCCTTTGACGATGAACTGAGATGTGGATGTAAAAACTGAATAAACTCTTCCCCAAGTTTCTTTGGCCATAGTGTTTCATCAGAGCAGTATCAACCCTAACAAACAGGGACTGACAGTCTTCCACCCCTGCAGGATATCGCTCCATTATATAGCCCACCCAGGCTGGCCTCAAATCTCAAGATCAGCCTGCCTGTACCACAACCAGCAGAATTCACCCCACAAGATTCGGATGGGCAGAGACCACACATTCCTACTAAGAGCTACCATCCCACCAGACACAGGTGCAGGGGCCACTGCCTTAGTTATCAAGTTTATTGTGCTGTTCTCACATTCCAAACCCAGCTCCCTCTCCCACCGGGGACAGCAGAAGGAAAGATTTCACAGTACCTGTGTCTCCTTACCAAACTTCCCCTCTAACACCCTTAGTCCATCCATGGTCCACTTAAGTGCAGCTAGGAACAAAGGCTGAGAAGCAGGAATCTCCTTCGGAGAACAGGAGGAAGGGCTAGATAATTTGACATCCCCCCTTCCCATGCCCTAGGAGGACAGAGTCAGCAAACAGTCCATGCCATCCAGCCCAGCAGGCTGGGAGAGGAAGCTGATGTAATTCCAGCACAGCTGGGCTTACTCAAGTGCCAGAGGTGTCAGGGAGAAGACTTGGGGAAGCAACTTAAGAAAAGCTCTCTTTACAGATCCAAGAAAAGAAACTTTTTGGAGTTAGACAGGAAAGACCTTGGGATATTTCCTCTTCCCCCAGGTCTTCAGGAGCAGCAAGGGCAGCCTCTTCACACCTTCTGTTCAGAAGGCCACTTAGTGGCTGGGGGATCGGGCCTTGTGGAACAGGTACACAGGACGCTGGAAGCCTGAAAGGGAGCACACAAGGCAGGTGGGCAGGACCGAGACTCCACAGGGCTAGCACCCCCCCCCCAGCGGAAAAGTGAGCCATTCTTACCTCTGGAGGTGTTACTCGGTGTGGCCACAAGCTCATAGCTGGAGAAGCCCACCTCTGGGGATGTCAGGTAGGAACTGAACTGTTCTGGCTTCAGCTGGATTCGAAAATAGTTCTTATAGATTGTTTCCTGGGGAAACAGGGAAGTGGAGGGTCACATTTAGCTCACCATCTCTTTCCCTGGCCACGAATGACATCCTTTTCTCTTTGCTCAGTCTGAGCTGGGTATGGTGGTCCAAACCAGTCATCTCAGGTACTTAGGAGGCTGAAGCAGGAGGATGAAGAGTTCAATACCAGCCTGCAATACAGAGCCAGTTCAGACCAGCAGCTTAGCTAGGCTCAAAATAAAAAATGGGCTGACCAGGTGGTTGCTGGCACCATGCCTTGATCCCAGCCTGGTCTACAGAGCAAATTCCAGGATAGTCAAGGCTACACAGAAAAACCCCTTCTAGGAAAAAAAAGTCAAAACCCCCAAACAATTGGGCTGGGGCTGTAGCTCATTGGCAGAGAGACCACTTTCCCTGCCATGTGTGAGGTCTGGGTTTAACCCCCAGAAAAATAAAAACATGACTATCCCATCTCTACAGAAACCCAACTCACTGTGAGAGACTTTCTCCTGCAGTAGGATGACCATGGTTGGGGCTCCAAGACCAGAATGCCCCCAGGGCGCAGATGTCGGTAGATCCGGCGGAACATGCGCTTTAGCCCCTCGTCCCCCCAGTTCAGGTGCACCCACTTGGTGAGGCTGAGGCAGAGCACCACATCATACTCAGGTCTTTGGGCATCCACCAGCTCATCTCGGTCCAGGACATAGTTACCCTGAGGGTCAGAGGAGGGCAGAGGTCAGAAGGAGGGATGAGGAGCACCACAAGCCCACAGCCGCCTGCAGACTCTGACAAAGTCCTACATACAACCTCACTTGGGCCCTGGTGGCTCTCTTCTCTGAGGCTCCTCCCCCCAGCACCTTCTGTCAGTCTCATGTTCTCTCTTCTCCCTTTCCTGGTGCTAAACCAAATATACCTAAAAGGGAGCCTGGGTAGATTTAACTTGAACTACTCATCTGAGGGATAACTGGGGAATACTGGAATGCTCCCTAGACCCCAGCCTGTACGTGTTCTTACCCCAGCCCAGGGGACCTCATATACACAGGCGATGGCTCTAATGTTTCAGGCCTATTCTTTCTCCAATTAAGTTAAAGACTTAGGAAACCTTTTTTGGAAGGTAAACTCATCACTACTCCCCAGGAAGGCATTTTTTCAGGCTAAGCCATGCACAAACATTCCTCTGGATGGGCTAACAACTGCTCAATGGAGAAAGCTAGTGGGGACAGGGACATATGCTCTATCAGGCTGGGAACTCTCCTCTCCTGCTATTCAGAGTCCGCATGGAAAAGACCCAAAGCCAAGCCTGCTGGGTTCCTGACCAGTAACTTAAGCAGTGTGTGCTGTATCTAGGGAAACAAAAAGCAGCTGATGCAAATGAGGCCCCAAACTACATGTACTGGAGTGCCACCAGTCTCCCCCAGACACCCAATCTCATGCTCCCTCAGATGTGAGGACAAGGTTCTACCTGGACAGAGCAGTAGAGGTTACTCTCAAGGGAAGGTGGATTGTCTGGATTACAGTCCCCACTGTAAGCAGGGCACGTCAGTCCCCATATTGGGGCTGAGATCCTTGGATTCAGGAGAAAATACCAGATGTTAGAGCCTGAAGGTTGAGATCCCACTTTCCAGGTTATAGGAGGAGAGACAACACACCCAGTAGAGATTCTCTGGCCAATCCAGACTGTTCTCTCCAGGAGATGGATCTTGAAGGAACAGATGCAGGAATATACCTCTAGGGTCATGACCTTCCCCCCAACACATTCCTATTTAATCTCATCTTCACACTTGGACCCTATTCCAAGAGCCTTTGGACTCTCTTACCGTGACGAAGACAACATTGTTGGGGAAGACAGATGTGTCCGCTCCATCCAAGGGCACTTGGGGTGCAGCGATGGGACCCCGGCTGGCTGTCAGCGAGGCTGGAAAGCAGCTCCTTTTTCGGACAGTGGCAGTCCCTTCCTCCCCCTCTGTCCCTGGGTCACCCTCAGAAGTCTGGGCTTGGAGACGAAGCTCCTCGGACAGGTAGTGTCGGATATTTTGACGGGCAGAGTGGATAAGCCGTGGATCAATGTCCAGCCCAACCATGCGGGCTGGGCCCCACTTGCAGGCAATACTTAGGGTCAGATGGCCAACATTGCAGCCCAGATCTAGGACGTCCCGGCCTTGAAACCACTCTGGCTTCAACACCCTAAGGCGCACGTCCTCACAGGAAGGATTGCGATAGCCATAGTATTTGCAGTAATTCCCATACTGGAACTTTTGCTGTTGCTTTTTGAAGCCAATTGCAGGTGGTGGGTGGTGATGGCGGCCTCCCCCACTCCCTCTGCCCTTTTCCTTGGAACCCTGGCTTCCACCCCTAGCCCCTGCCTCCGACTTGCTGGAAGTCCTTCGGCGTTTGCGGTGTCGGGAGGAGGAAGATGAAGGTGCAGAGGTAACTGAGGCAGCTGGAGGGGCAGAAAGGGAGCCTGAGGAGCCCTGCAGGGCAGATGGAAGGGGAGACACAACTTCGTCCCTGCAGTTGATGGCTGTGTTGAGTTCATAGGGTTGAGGGGCATCGCGGTTCGGGCCTCTGTGCTGCTGCTGCGTGGCACCCTCCCCTTGGAGTGAGGGGGTGAGAGGGTCAGCAGGCAGCACGGCGTGGCTATCGTTCCCTCCAGACGCCTGCTGCTGGTGGTGCGGTCCCCGGTGTCTATGGCGCTTGCGACCGATCTTGAGTGGCGAGGCAAGAACTACATGGGCCTCATCAGTGCAAGTGTTGAGACTGAGCGGGTCAGTGATATCTTTGGGGATGAGGATCTCCACAGGGTCTCGCCCCTTGGCCGGAAGTGGGGATGACTTTGGGGTCTCCGCATTGAGCGCTCTACTTACTTCCTCGTCCAGGAGGCTATTCAGGTTCAGTGGATCAAATATATTGCCCCCCAGAAGAAAATTGGAGGGTAACACTGAGTCGCAGTCCGAGTTCACCCGCCGGCGCCTCTTGAAGGCCGGATGTTTGAAGCCTCCACCGCTCCCTCCCCCCACGTTACAGCTATTTCTTCTCTTGCCCCCGCCACCCCCGGGGGGTCGGTGGGGCTGGTAGCCATTGCGAGGTCGAGGAGGGGCCGGGGGACCCAGGTCCGTCCCGCCCCCTCCCCGTCGCTCCTCCTCCCCGTCCGCAGGAGCGGTGGCTCGCCCGTGGGGCTCCCCATGTGCCTGTGCCTGGGGGCCGCCCCCTCCGCTGGCTGCGGCCCCGGCCGAGTGCGCGCGTGGGCCTGGCCCACGTTCCGTCCCGTCGCGGGGCTCCCCGGAGGCAGCCTCTCGGTGCGATCGCACCTCGGGGCCGCCCCCTCCGCCCGACTCCTCTTTGAGCGGCGGCGGCGGGGCCGGCACCAGAAAGGGCTCCTTCTCCGCCGCCATCTCGATCATCTCTTCCCCCTGTTTAATTCCCCCTTCCCAGGCGAGGGGACTGAGACGAGATCACGGGGAAGCCCCCTGCAAACCCTTCCGAAGCCCGCCTCCCTCCCTCCCCTTCCCCGAGTGCGCGCGCAGCTCTGCCTCGCGCCCAAGCGCCTCCACCTCCCTCCCGCGACACACCAAGCGCGCCCCACTCGCCCGCGAGACCAAAACAAGATGCCCGCGAGACCCGGACAAGCCGAGGCGCCAACTGCGCGTGCGCGGCCACCCTCGCCGCCGCCGCCACTACCGCTCCGCCGCGAGCGCGCACGACGGGCGCGCGGTCCGCTCGCCCAGGACCCACGCATGCGCACGCCGCCGCCACCCGGGCTGCGCGCGCACGGGGGAGTGCGAACCAACTTAACGGCTCCGAGAGTTTAAACACAGCCCCCCCTCCCCTGCCGCCTCCCCCTCCCCCAGCCCGAGACGCCCACTGCCCGACACGGACACCCGACTTCCCTTCGCCGCCACGTCCGAGCCCTACTGCTAGCCTTTGTCTCTGCCGTGCGCTCCCACCCACCGGAGGCGGGGAACGGGAGCCGCCGTGAAAAGGTCTCCTTGACACCCGACCCTGGTTCCCGAGGAATGGGGCTCCGCGGTCTCCGCCCGGCTCTAAACCCAACAACCTCCCCGCCCCGCCTCCTTCCTCCCCCATCCCCGCCCCTCCCAGGGCGCGCCTGCGCACAAGCCTCCGGGGCTTGAGGGGGAGAAGGGGCGACACGTGCTGAAGGCGATGCTCCGCCCCTTCAGCCCTAGGGGCGGGGAGCGTGACGTCGCTTCCTCAGGTTCGGTCCACGCAGCGTGCGTCAGCACGCTCCCGAGGGGGTGTGCCTCCCCCCAGCGCAAGGGGCGGGTCCGTGAATATTCATGTAGAGGTCCCCGTCCCTCTTCCACCCGTCTAGTTAGAATTAGGACTTGTGAGAGCTGGAGGGAGGCGAAGGAATCAAGCACACTCCTTCAAGAACTGTTATCAATAAATGTAATATCAATAATGCAATACGTAATTGAAAATAGCCTCTGAATTGAAAGCAATAATAAAAAGCACTATAACATCCGACGTTGCCCAGGTTCCCCGTCTCCGGAAAAGGTCCAGTCGTCCACGCGACCCTCCTCCTTCCTGCAACAGCGAACACCTAGAGAACCACGCCTGCCTCCCGCCCCGCACCTACGTCTGGACTCGGGCGCCTGCGCATCAGTCCCCACCCGCTAGTGCAGCTCCTGCAGCACTTTACACACGCGCGAGTGTGGGCGGGAAAGGCTAACCACTCGCTTGAGGCCCCCTGCCCCGGCCAGTGGGAAGCACTGATTCGATGCCGAGTCCCCACAGTGATGGCAGGCAGTTCCTCTGTCACTGGAGAGGCCAGAGTGGAGCTCAAGATGGTCCCAAACAAAATGCAAAAGCGTGAAGAAAACGAAAAGATAAGGGTTATTGCATGAAAACAGGAAGAAGGAGGCGATTTGAGACAGATAGGTGAACGAAGTGCCCCAGGCGCTCCGCTGCCTAATGGGGGGGAGGCACCCGCGAGGAGGATTCTGGGACTTGTAGTTTCACCAAGCTTTAGTTTGGAAGATGGCGGTATACTCCAACTGCGCAGACGCAGAGAGGTTCCCAGATGCGCATGCGCGTCGTCTCCGAGCGCGCGACGCTTGGCGGCGGAATTGGTCCGTGTCCTCGCGCCTTCTCTAGGTGGCGGGAAAAGTAGGTCGCGGTGGAGAGGCTGTGCGGAATGGCTGCGACAGCGTAGGCTGCGCCTCCTCTTTAGGTCCTCTTCGCCTCAGAAGGTAGTTGGCTTTTATCCAGCCGCAGAGGAAGGTGTTAGGTCGGCCGAGGAGGAATTTTCTCTTCAGAGCTGGCTGCGGCCGACCCTTCCTCCTCAGAGTCGCTGATCTTCAAACCACTCGCCACAAAGACAGCCCCGTGTCGTGGCGGGAAATGAGGACTTGAGGGACAGTGAGGCCGAGCGTGAGCTGAGGGCAAGAGGCTCTTAGGGTGGGATTCTTGGTCAGGATGAGGGAGTGGCGAACCGCCGCTGACGCTCTGAGGGGAGACGAGGGTGCTTTGACTGGGTGAGACCTTCCATATTTTCATCCCCCCCCATTTTTTTCCGACACAGGGTTTCTCTGTGGCTTTGGAGCCTGTCCTGGACCTAGCTCTGTAGACCAGGCTGGCCTCGAACTCACAGAGATCCGCCTGCCTCTGCCTCCCGAGTGCTGGAATTAAAGGCATGCGCCACCACCGCTGGGCTGAAAGCACCGAGTTTTAATGTCTGACCCCGAGAGAACTGGTGAAGGACAGGTAGAGGACCAGTGAAGGTTCTTATTTTGGGGTTTCTCCGTGGGGCTGGGTGTTTATGGTGGCACCGCATCCTGATAGATTGGAAGCTGAAAGGGCGCGCGCCCTGCCAAGGACTAGGACTGATGCTGCTTGAAATGAGAACATCCCCGAGGGCCAGCCTCGGGTCTGGGACAAGGCGGGGAGGGTCACTAGTGGAAGCAATCCAGAGACTGATGTCAAGAGTAGAAATGACATCAGCTATGGCAGAAGAAACTTGCGCAGGGCGATGGTGGCGCACATCTTTAATCCCGGCACTCGGGAGGCAGAAGCGGGCGGATCTCAGTGAGTTCGAAGCTAGCCTGGTCTACAGAGTGAGTTCCAAGACAGTCAGGGCTACACAGAGAAACCTTGTCTCGACCCCCCACCCCCCGAAGAATACTGCTTTTCCCGCAAGTGACCACATCTTTGGGCTTTCTCCCCGTCTCCGCTTTTCTTTCCTCTCCCCGAGACAGGGTTTCTCTGTGTAGCTCTGGCTGCCCTTTAACTGGCCTTGTAGATCAGGCTGTCCACAGAGATCCCCCTGCCTCTGCTTCCCGAGTGCAGGAATGAAAGGCGCGCGCCACCACCGTCCGGCTTCTTCTCCTCCAGCCCCCCACCCTGAACTAATAATAATACACTATCATGGGTTTTATTTGAAATTTTCTGTGAAAAGTTTAGCTTGGGTAATGGCTTCTGAAAGCCAATTTGGTCAGGGTAGATGGACTTCTAGTCTTTCTTTACTTGTTAAATGTTTAAAAGGTTTGCAGAAGCCGGGCAGTGGTGGCGCACGCCTTTCATTCCTGCACTCAGAAGGCATGAAGCAGGCGGATCTCTGTGAGTTCGAGGCCAGCCTGGTCTACAAGAGCGAGTTCCAGGACAGGCTCCAAAGCTACAGAGAAACCCTGTCTCGAAAAACCAAAAAAAAAAAAAGTTTGCAGAGCATGCATGCGTGCTCACAAAGGGAACTTAAAAAATAACAGTTAACCAAATCATGAGAATAGGCAGGCGCTCATAGGCTGTTAGACATTAATGTTAAAAGACCATTATTAATTCCATCTTAAAGGAAATGAAAAATTTAAATGAATTTTATTTTAAAAAGTTCCATTAACCTTATCTATTTATTTGTTGTGTGAGGTGTGCTTGTGTGTTCGCGTGTGCACATATCATACAGCATGTGGAGGCCAGAGGACAGCCTGTTCCCCCCGCCCCGCCCATGTGGGCTCAGGAACCAATCTCAGCTCCTTAGGCTTGGCGGCAAGCATCCCTGCCCTCTAAGCCATCTCGTCCGACCGTCCGTCCGTCCGTCCGTCTGTCCGTCCGTCCGTCTGTCTGTTCTCAGAGACAGGGTCTTGTTTGTATCCCTGGCTGTTCTGGAAGTCACTTGTAGCCCAGACTGGACTCAAAGTTCCAGCAACGGAATTCATCAGTCTCTCACATGCTGGGATTACAGCCATGAGCCACTGACTGTCTTAAATGAGAAACTTCAATACAGGAGGTTTTTCCTTTTTCTTTATTTGGCAAGGGTTTTCTGTAGGTCTCAAACTAGAGCTCACCCCCCTGCCTCAGTACCCCTATAGCTGGAATTCAGACATGACTCACTGCCCTAGCTCCCAGGAGGTTAAAAATACTCCTTTTTAATCGCAGGGCCTGGCTCTATAGCCCTCAAATTTGAACTTTAAATCTTGCCTCAACCTCATGAATGCTGGTAATAAATAGAATCTTTGTGATTTTTAGAAAATCTTGGAATCTATGGTAATAGACACTACTGAAGGGTTTGTTTTTCTTTAAGGAATAGAGAATCAATATAAAGAGGGAATAATAGCATATTCAGGAGGGGGAACATCATAAGGTGAATAACTAATGTTTTTTTGACAAATATTGGCAGTGCTAAATTAAATTTGTAGCTAAATTAGTTCGTTATACCAGGTCTATTTAAAACTTTTATTTACAAACATATTTTAAGTTTATGAGAATATGTTATCTATAATAATGGTTTCATTGTGATAAATTTGCACATGTATATAATTCGATCATATTCACCCCAACTATCCTCTCTTATTCCCATTTTACCAGTGGCTTCACCATTGAATATGTTTTTTTCCTCAGCAACTAGTGCTGCCTTCAGATCTTATGAGTCCCCCCCCTGCTTTTTTTGTTCACTGGGGTTGGTCTCTTGTAGCCCATGATGGCCTTGAATTTCTCATCCTGATTAGACATTTCTGCCATCATTCCTAGCATACTAGATTTGGTCTCTTATACTCTTAAAATCTGTGGAGGAGTCCAAGAAGTTTTATTATCATCATGTTTTTTTTGAGACAGGGTTTCTCTGTAGCTTTGGAGCCTGTCTTGGAACTAGCTCTTGTAGACCAGGTTGGCCTCGAACTCACAGAGATCTGCCTGCCTCTGCCTCCCGAGTGCTGGGATTAAAGGCGTGCGCCACCATCGCACAGCTATTATCATTTTTAACATATTTTTTAATATTTATTTTTATTGTGTATACAATATTCTGTCTATGTATGTGCCTGCAGGCCAGAAGAGGGTACCAGACTTCATTACAGATGGTTGTCAGTCACCATGTGGTTGCTGGGAATTGAACTCAGGACCTTTGGAAGAGCAGGCAATGCTCTTAACCGCTGAGCCATCTCTCCAGCCCCGCTATTATCATTTTTTAAGTATGTGTGCAAACCACATATGGGTGAATGCCTGCAGAGGCTGGAGGAGGTGTCAGATCCTGGGGAGCTGGGGTTATAGGCAGTTGTGAGCCACCCAGCATGGATATTGAGAACTGAACTTGGGTTCTCTGGAAGAGCAACAAACACTTGCCCTTAACGTCAGGGCTATCTTTCCAGAGGTGGGATTCTCTCTCTCTCTCTCTTTTTTCTGTTTTCCTCCCCATATCAATTTCATATGAGAGAAAAGAGAAATTAAAACCTCAAATGGAGACTGGGGAGATAACTCAGCAAGTAAATACCTACCACACAAGTAGAGGATCACCAACACCCACACAAAAAACTGGACATGGTGGTGTGGGTCTGTGGCCTCAGCAGTGTGAGGTGGAAACAGATGGATATTGGGGGCTTGTTGACCAGCCGGTCTATCTGAAATGGTGAGCTCCAGGTTCACTGAGAGACTCTGCTCAAAAATATAACACCGAAAGCGAAAAGAGACTTCATGTCATTCGCTTCTGCCTTTACACTCTAACAAGTGCAAGCTGGTATTTTGCATATTTTTTAACTAGTTTTTTCTCTCTCCAAGTCAGCTTTTTAGTATTTGCTATTGTAGAAGAAGCAAATTCATCTCAGACATGGAGCAGCAGCTTGACTTATCAGAAAGTAACTTCTTGACTTTCTCTTCTCTATTGATTGGGTTAGAAATTTTGAAAGTACTGTTTTTCACATTCCAACTTTAGATTAAGGGGAGCTACTTACTGTACGTCACTGCTTATAGAGTTGCTATGTCTTACTTATGCAGTCCATAACTTTTCCCTTTACAAAACATTAATTAGATTTATTCATTTTACTTTGAGTATTTCATCTGAATGTTATGTATGTACATCATTTGTGTGTTTGGTACCTGCCAAGGTCAGAAAAGGGCACCTGATCCCCACTGTGTGGGTGCTGTCTCAGTCCTCTGCAGGAGCAACAAATGCTCCTAACTGCTGAATTATCTCTCCTTCCTTCCTCTCTGTTCCTCCCTCCCTCCCTCCCTCTCTCCCTCCCTTCCTCCTTCCCTCTCTCCCTCCCTCCCTTCCTCCTTCCCTCCCTGTGTGTGTGTGATAGACAAGGTCATACTTTGTAGCTCTGACTGGCTTGGAACTCACACCAGGCTCTTGAACTCACAGAGACCTCCCATTTCTGCCTTCCAACTGCTGGGATTAGAGTGTGCCACCATACCTGGCACATCTGCAAATTTTTTTCTTTTTTAAGTTTTGAGAGAGGGTTTCTCTGTGTAGCCCTGGTTGTCCTGGAACTTGCTCCTGTATCCCAGACTGGCTTGAAATTCAGTGATCCGCCTACCTCTGCTTCCTGAGTGCTGGGATTGTGAATGCAGTGACTGCAGAGGCCAGAAGAGGGCCCAGTCCCCTGGAGCTGGAGTAACATGCAGTTGTGAGCTGCCTGCTGTAGAAAAGCCACAAGCATTCTTTAAAGATTTATTTATTATGTATACAGTGTTCTTCCTGCATGTATCCCAGCAGGCCAGAAGAAGGCAACAGATCTCTTAAAAATCCAAAGCCCTAATTACTCCAGTAAGATAATTTTAAGAATTGGGAAGCCCAGAGCTAGCTTGATGGAATGGAGGGTTGGTCCCTGGCATTCAGACAATGACTGATCCAGTGACTTAAGTTCTGTTGTCAGTTGTGAGGTCTGAGGTTCGGAAAGGCAGTGACCACTGTTGCTTTAGGCTCAAAAGGATAAATTGCAGTTTGAGACTCAGAACTTCTTACCATGTGAGTATTTTGCTGGATTATACTGGAGACAGGAGGACTACTGAAAATTGTTGCACTGGATTGTTAATTTAAAAAAAAAAAGATTTATTTATTTATTATGTATATAGTGTTCTACCTGCATGTATCCCTGCAGGCCAGAAGAGGGCACCAGATCGCTTAACCTCTGAGCCGTCTCTCCAGCCCTGTGATGTTCTAATTCTTCCTAGTTAGTTGGAACTCCAGAAACATATTAGCCTGGGAGATCTGTATAGTTTTAAATAAGTTGTTTTTTTGTTTTGTTTTGAGGCAGAGTTTCACTGTGTATCCCTGGCTGTCCCGAAACTTACTTTGTAGACTAGGCTAGCCTCCAACTCAAGTGTTAAGTAAGATTTTGAAGCTAAATATTCTAAAGCTTGCAATTTGTGGAGGGCATTCTTTTATGTATTTAAACAATTCATTTTTTTGAATTTACGTGTGTGTGTGTGTGTGTGTGTGTGTGTGTGTAGAGCACCGTGGCTAGTTTCTTTTTTTTTAATTTTTAATTTTTTTAAAAATTTTTCTCTGCTCCTCTCCCTGACACTCCTCTCCCTCCCTCAACCCTCCCCCAAGGTTCCCATGCTCCCAATTTACTCAGGAGATCTTGTCTTTTTATACTTTCTCCTTCCCACGTAGATTAGATCTATGTAGGTCTCTCTTAGTGTCCGTATTGTTGTCTAAATTCTCTGGGATTGTGGTTTGTAAGATGGTTTTCTTTGCCTTATGTTTAAAAACCGCCTATGAGTGAGTACATGTGATAATTGTCTTTCTGTGTCTGGGTTACCTCACTCAAAATAATGCTTTCTAGTTCCATCCATTTTCCTGCAAAATTTAGGCTGTCGTTATTTTTTTCTGCTATGTAGTACTCCATTGTATAAATGTACCACATTTTTTTTTATCCATTCTTCAATCGAGGGGCATTTAGGTTGTTTCCAGTTTCTGGCTATGACAAATAAAGCTGCTATGAACATAGTTGAGCACATGTCCTTGTGGCACGATTGAACATCTTTTGGGTATATACCCAAAAGTGGTATTACTGGGTCTTGAGGAAGGTTGTTTCCTAATTTTCTGAGAAATCGCACCATGGCTAGTTTCATACACATACCTTACATCTACCTGGACTGCTCCTCAGAGACATTTTGATCAGTTCTTTGTATTTTCTGGAGCTAGTTTTGAATACATAGCATGTCATGTAAGCATACATTTTAAATAACCAAATGTCACATCAAGCTCACAGATTTTTTACTCCGTCTTTTCTCTTTTTACAGGAATTTTTTATTATATGCTTTGGAATTATGGAGTTGGGAGAAGAAATATTTGTCATATGGAGCCAAATTAATACTCATTTTGCAGCCTTTTATTCAATTTTTAAGTTTCTATTCAGGGTTGTAGTTAAGAAAAAGAACAAATTATTGTTTCTCCTCCCAATTTCCACTTATCTTTTTTTAATGGAGCAAATGTATGTGGGGACTAGTGATAGTGAATTAAGATGGAAACTGAAAATACGCTCCTTACTATAGAAGAAAAGTAATCGCTTCAGAACAGCGTGCCTGAATTACTCATATATGTGCATGTGTGCACGTACACATACATGAAACAGTGGGAAAATACCAAAGGATAATTTAAAAATACTTTGCACTTAGCTTAATGTGGCCAGTATCTTCTGAACTCATCTGGTGATCTAATGGAAGGTACCCTATACCTTGGAATCCATCTCACATAAATACAATGATGCATAAGTGGTAAAGAAGAACATTATCTATGCTACTATGTGTCAGTCATTAGTAAGACAAAACATTGATTTAGTAGAGCAGCTGAGAATGCGTTCCTGAGGATGAACTGTGTTGATCAAAGATACTCTCATTACTAGATTTTAAAGTAAAAGCCTAAGATAGAAGATGCTAAGTTCTATGGGGACCCTTGCTGGTTACCAAATGTTTCTGAGCTACAATAGTAGAATCCAGTACTTTGAGATTTTTTTTTTGGTCTGAACATTGAAATAACAGAAAAACAAATGTCCCTGTGCATAAGGACCTCTGAATAATTTGTGTCCTAAGGGGGAACTTTGAAATGAAAAGAGCACCTTTTCACTCCCAGCCCTGCCGTGCCTTTTACCACTACTCCAGTACCATCTCTGCTTCCATCACTGCTGCTGTGTCCATCTAGTTAAAGGGCCAGCCTTACTTCAGGCCTGTGTTCCAGCTATTTTGTGTGTTCCAGCTATTTTGAGGCCTGAGGCAGGAGGATTACAAATTCAAAGCTTGCCTGGGTTACAGAGTGAGTTCAAAGCTTACAAAAGAATTCAAGACAAGTCTTGGCAACTTATGGAGACCCTATCTCAAATAAAAAAGGACTGGGGATATAGCTCGGTGTTCAAGTGTTTCCCTGGCTAGCATGTACAAAGGCCGAGGTTTAATATCCAGTACTGGAAAAACAAAAGCAAGTATTATTGCTTATCTCCAAAAGCAACTCTCTGTATGCCCAGTCACGTTATCAGTACTGATGCAGGGGTAGGAACGGGGTGAAGAAGACAGAAGCATTGTCCTGGATCCTGGACAAGGAAATTTAAATCCAAGAAGACAGGGTAAAAAGAAAGTTTAAACATGTCTAACCAAAGTATAACAATTTATTTTCTTCTAACAGAGGCAAGGATAGTGTAGCTTCTGAACTGAATGATGGCAACATTACAGAATGACAAAGGTGAGCCAAGGTTGAGACGTTCACTTAATACATTTCTCTCCCTTTTCCCTTCTATCCATCCTTTCCTTCAAAGGGGAAGTCTGGTCCCATGTTTTCTGTTCACTTTGTTCACATTACCATTTTTCCACTTGCGTTGAGCAAAATAAATGTGACGTAGAAACAGTTCTTAGAAATGCTTAGTGGTTAAGAGCACTTGCTGCTCCAGAGGACTCGGGTGGTTCCCAGCACCCACATTAGGCAGTTACGGCTCCAGGGGATTGGATGCCTTTTGGCTGTCATGGGCACCTGCATGTACAAAGTTCACACACATTTACACAAATAGAAAAACCTTTAATGCAGCCATGCTCAGGAATGTATGAATTCGTGGGGAGAAAAATGCATCTAAGTATTCATAATATGAAGTTAAATATGCTGAATGCCACTATAGACGTACAAAGTGTTATAGATGCTCAGAAGAAAGAGGTTATCACTTATACCTGGTGGGATTAGTATAATTTTCATAGAGGAGATGGCATCAGACTAGGCCTTGGGAATTTTATTGTGTTTTATTTAGTTCAGAGATATTCCTGTATGTATTTTTTAATAATTAAAATTAAAAAAATAGATTTTTTAAAAAAAGATTAAACCTTGAGTCATTTCTAAATGCTCAGCAGTTTTTTTAAAAGCTAATTTTCATGTAGTTAAAATGGGACTATTTAAAAAAACAATTTACACTTGAATAATTCACCTTCCTACATGGTTTTATTAATCATTTTGAATTGATGGTACAAAACCTGGTGTACGTTAGAACCAACTAATCTTGTCAAATTACAAATGTCTGGGTCTCACTCTAAACTGTTTTAAAATAGTCTCAGGGCTAGTGAATGAATATGCAGGGAGGGACTGAGAAATCTGGATTTGTTAAAAGCTTCTTCCTTCTAATTCTGACCTGACTACTTTATAGGCAGTGTTTGGCAATCTCTGTTAGATACTTATTTCCTAAACTTCATTTAATCATATTTCCTCAGAATATGAAAAGGGAACAAAGAAAACCTTTGCTCCACCTACACAAAAGTCACATAGTTTGAAACAGCCTAATTCATGGAAGGAGGACACCCTGGGGACCAGTTCACAAGAGGCAGAGGCCAAGCCAAGCAGGCCAAAAGCCAGCTCAGAGAAGGAGCAGAAGATAGCCACAGAGCATGGTCCAGGTGGGGGCCAGGAGAACAAGCAAAAGGCTCAAGACAAGCCGGCAAAGAAAGGAAAGGTGCGCATCACACTCTGATAGGACAGTCCCTTCTGCTCTGTACCGGATAAGCTAGATAAACAGAACCCTTCTGTGTTGGGGGTAGGAGGCCACTTGTTCGTTCCCAGCTGCCCAGACCACAAAATAACCACTCAGAAACTATTATTTGCAATACTGTTCGGCCAATAGCTTAAGCATATTTCTAGCTAGCTCTTATATCCTAAACTAACCCATCTCCATTAATCTGTGCACCACCACATGACTGGCTTTCGGGCAAGATTCCAGCATGTCTGAGGCTACATGGCTTCTCACTACTATGCTTTCTTTCTCCCAGCATTCAGTTTAGTTTTCCCGCCTAGCTTTATTCTGCCCTATCACAGGCCAAAGCAGTTTCTTTATTCATTAACCAATAAAAGCAACACATATATAGAAGGATTTCCCACATCAGGGATTTGTGTATGTGTGTGTTTGGGGGGTGTTACTGAGGAACGAACCCAAGACCCCATGCGTGCTAGGCAAGCAGTTTTCCTTCCTTACCCTTGTCTCTGCAGGAAAAACCAACTCTTACCAATGCAGAATTTGAGGAGATTTTCCAGATTGTACTACAGAAGTCCCTGCAGGAGTGCTTGGGTATGGTGTGGTTTGAAGAGAAAAGCGTAGAGTGACTGTCATCTAAGGGTACTATAAGTTTGACAGCTTCTTTCTCTCCCATCTGAGCAAATATTTTATTTAAATTTTTGAGACAGGGTTTCTCTGTGTAGCTTTGGAGCCTGTCCTAGAATTCGCTCTGTAGACCAGGCTGGCCTTGAAATCATAGAGATTCACCTGCCTCTGCCTCCCTAGTGCTGGGATTAAAGGGGTGCATCACCACCACCTGGCCTGAGAAAATCTTAAATGATACTTGAAATATTTAATCTCCTATCAATAGGCCTGTGCTAAATCATGTAAGAGAAAGGGGAGAGAAGTCTTTTGGTAGGTGATACTGACTTCAGAATCAACATAGCCTCTCCCGAGTTTTCCAGATGCAATTTTAATTTACTCAAATATGTTTTCAGCCTACTTAGAAAAGATAGTTTCCCCAGATTTGGAGAATGTGTTTTATGTGTATGTAAGTTACATTTTATTTATTTATTCTTTTAGTGTGAGTGAGCATACATGCCATGGTTTGTGTGTACAGGTGAGAGGCCAGCTTGTAGGCATAGCTTCTCTCTTTCTACCGTGAGTCCTGGAGATTGAACTGGGGTTCTCAGGCGTGTTGGCAAATGCCCCACCTGCTGAGCCATCTTGCTTGCCCAAGTTTTGTATATTGTTAATATTGGCTTGATTCTTTTTAGGGGTTTGCTTTTTATTACTATTTGTTTAATGTCTCTGTGTTTAAGTGTATACACAGGTTCATGTGTGTCTGTGCTAACGTATGTAAGTGAACATGTGTACAGGTACAGATGCATGTGTCTGCTCATGTGGACTGAGGCTGGAAGTCAGTTTTAGTTGTCATTCCTCAGGCTCTATCTACCTTGTTTTTTGAGACTATCACTCACTAGCCTGGGGCCCAGCCAGTTCCTCTAGTCTAGCAGCTGGGCATCTCAGGAATCTGCTTTCCCAGGCGCCTCAGTGCTGGGATTACAAGTGCATGCCCCCACACTGGATTTGTTTTGTTTCGATTCTACATGGGTTATGAGGATTGAACTCAGGTCTTCATACTTGTGAGGCAAACACTTTATCGACTGAGTGATCTCCCCAGCCCTTGGTTTGATTTTTTTTAGGATTAAAAAGGGCTGGTATATAGGCTCAGGGGCCTTTTCTATAAGGTAAGGTGATTAAGGAGAATGGTCTCATGTAAGCTTTTTGTAGGTGTAGAAGTTTGAGGAGAAATAAGATAAAATATGGTACATGTACACAATAAAATGACTTGGCTGTCCTGGAGCGAGGCTGGTCAATATGGAAAGGCTTTCAGAAAGATACAGATCTTAGTTTTTCTTGAGTTTAGTGATTTCAAGTTCTATCATATGACAAAATACCAAAGGTAGACTCTTCGAAGCACAAAGGTAAGATATTTGAATGGAATGCTGTGGTTGTGAAATGCTAGAGCACTTGTTTTCCTTTGTCTCTTCTCTGCTTGTAATACTTTGTTTTGGAAGGGCTGGGGTCTGGACTTAATTTTGCAGAGACTTCCTGTGTCCAACCCATGATACCTACCAAGTCAGTCAAAGAACCAGGAGCTTCTCCTTCTGCCACTGAGAATGAAAATGCTGATGGGTAAGTTTATCCCAGAGGGACAAGTCAAACACAGGGTGGACATGAGACTGGTAAATGGTGACCCATCTTCCTGTCTATTTGGTCATCTGTTATATTCACATTGATTTCTCTTAGCTCAGGAAAGATGCCTGTTAGAGTTAGGAAGGGCAAGGAGTTGGATAAAATGACCTCAGGAGACCATAGGAGGCCTGGGATTTGCATGTGTCCTTTGGGAATTGAACCATGTTCCTAGTGCATGCTAAGTATGTGCTCTACCACTGAGCTGCATCTCCCAATCCAATCGAGAATTCCTGTTTTACTGTTAGCCCCTGGAATCTCTTTCAAAGGATTGGAGTGGCAACTGTCTCTCTGAAAATTTTTATCTAAACAATTTCATTTCAGGGAGAAGGTAATAGTGCCTGGTACTCCAGAGATGGCATCTTCTCTAGAAGAGGAAGTGAACTCTGAGATAAAGACATCTAAGCCAGGCCAGCTGGTTACTGAACCCTCTAAGAAGAAATTTAATAGACTTTCTTTAAGCAAAAGAAAGAAGAAAGCTGGTAAGTATCATTATATGGCCTTTAAAAAGATTTTCTATTTATGTGTATGTATGATGTCTGTGGGCATGTGTGCCATGTATATATGGGTATGTAGAAAAGCCAGAAGAGGGTGTTGGAGCCCCTGCAGCTGGAGTTATAGGTGGTTGTAAGTTGCCCAGAGTGGGCCCTGGGAGCCAAACTGGGGTCCTCTCTCTAGCTCTCAGATACCCGTTACATTTTAAAGGATGTTATTTATTGTTAATGGAGAGATGCGCATACTGTGGTGTGTATGTGGAGGTCAGAGAACAAATTTTCGGTGTCAGTTCTCTCTTTCCACTGCAGCTTCTGGGGCGGCCATCTTGCTAGCCCAAGTCAGTTGTCATTGAAACCTGGTACAAGTACTTATTCAAGAAATTAGAGGATGGGATAGTGGGCAGGCTATGATTTTTCTGCCTTGGGCTTGGAGCTTTCTGGTGATTCTTTCACTTTTTTTATTGCCAACAGAGATCTGCTTATCTCCCTACATCACAATGTTTTCTTTTCCCAGAAGATGAAAAAATGGAGACAATCCAAGATGGACGTGAGTGCAGTCTGAAAGACAAGCAGAAGACAATGACTCAGGACCATTCTCAGATCCCGGGCCAGAAAGAAGAGGAAGGTGGTTTTGGTAAGCTCAGCTGAGTGTGGAAAGTTCAAGATGGAGGAGATAAGCAGTGACTAGGGTCTAAAAGGGAACCTCGAGGACTGTAATTATCTTTCAGTCTGAGGAGATAAGGAAAGAGGAAGAAATAGGAAGATCTCATCTCTTCGGTTGCTTATCCACACAGTCCACACTCTTCCTGGTGTTTTAGGTAGTGTACAGGAAGAAAACTAAGGTGTGACCATAAGAGCAAACAGAACAGTTAGAAGCTTGTGTAACAATGCCAGGCGGTGAGAGAATTTCATGAAAGAGAGAGTACCTCATCTTGTCAAATGCAACCACAGAGAAGCCGGGGATGAGGATTTGAACGTGTTCAAGTGCATCCCAATTAGTAAGCTACCGGGTCACAGTATGGCTGCAGTATGACTGGCAGGTGTCGTTGTTTAGGAATTGGCATGAAGGTGGCTAAGTTGTTCAAGTGTTTGCCTTGCAAGCCTGAGGATCTGTGACAGATACCCTAGCACCCACATAATGGCACACTTCTGTAGTCCTAGTCCCAGAGAGGTGATAGGAGAGTCCCTGGGGCTTGCTGGCCAGACAGTCAGAACTAATCAGTGCATACTAGGTGCAGTGAGAGAAAAAAAAAATCTCAAAATTTTTTTATTTGTTTTTTGTTTTGTTGAGACAGGGTTTCTCCGTGTAGCTCTGGCTGTCTTGGAACTCACTCTGTAGACTGGGCTGGCTTCGAACTCACAGAGATCCACCTGCCTCCTGAATGAATGTTGGAATTAAAGGTGTGTGTCGCCATTGCCCAGCTTTAAAACTTCTTTTAAAGGTGGAGAAGCAATTAAAAAAAAAAAAAGACAGCCAAGGGACTGGAGAGATGGCTCAGAGGTTAAGAGCACTAGTTGCTCTTCCAGAGGTCCTGAGTTCAATTCCCAGCAACCATATGGTAGCTCACAACCACCTACAATGAGATGTGGTACTGTCTTCTGGCCTGTAGGCATACATGCAGGCAGACGACTGTATACATAATAAATAAATCTTAAAAAAAGATAGCCAATGTTGACCTGTAGCCTACACATGTTTGTGTACACGTGTGTACATATGTACATACACAAACACCACCACCACCACCATTAGTTTAGACTTGAAAAGTAAGAGGCGGGGGGAAAAGGTCAATAAAAGGGAGTGAAGTGAGAACTATGGAATGGTTTTTCTTTTTATACCTTCCTTTTTTTTTTTGAAACTGTTCCATGTAGTCCAGGTTAGCCTTGAACTTGCCATGTAGTTGAGGATGCCCTTGAATCCCGGATTCTCCTGCCTCTACCCGCCAAGGGCTAGATTACAGGCATGTGCTACCATGCCAGGTTTATAAGAGAGAGGTCTAGGGAGGCAGCTCAGTGGTAGAACAGTCTCCTAGTTTGTACAAAGGCCTGGGTATGTTTTTCACCACCACCTCAATGAAAAGTAGAAGAATAACACAACGATAATAACATAGGCAAATAAGAGCATTGCCCCCAGTGGAAGGCAGACACTTAAACATATTTGTATGCCAAAGGAAATTTATCTATAGGCAGAGGGATGAAGAGATAAGCCTGGGAAGAGCCAGAGATTTATTCATCTGGAAGGCTGAAGTTGTTAGTCTTTGATGGAACAAAAGTAAGGATGGAATAGATAGGAACTCATTTCTTCTCTTTTATTGGTTTGATATTGAACCCAAGGCTGTGTATATGCTAACCATGCAGTCTGCCACTGAATTACTTTACCAACTTACTCTTTTCATAGCAGTTATTAGTGACTTATATGATGTGCCCGAAATAGGTGCAAGAAATGATGAACAAGGGCCAAGGAGGTGGATCAGTTGATAAAATGTTTTCCAAACAAGTATGAAGGTTTAAGTTCAAATCCCTGGAGCTCGCATAGAACTGGATGCAATAGCACACACATGTAAATGAAGTGTACCGACAGGGAGATGGGAGGTGGAGACAGGTGAATTTCTGCAAGCTTACTAGCTACTGAAAGGAAAAAAAAAATGAGAGACTGTCTCAAAGAAGGTAAAGTTGTCTTCTGACCTCTACACACATGCTGTGGCATGCACATGGCCTGCATTTACATACGTGCCATAGCATGCTTGTACCTACATACACAAAGATAAAACAAAATATCAAAGAAAAAGAAATGATGAACTGGGCTGGGTATGGTGGTGCACACCTATAATCTTAGCATTCAGAAGGCAGAGGCAGGTGGATCTCTGTGAATTTGAGGTCAACATGGTCTACAAAGTGAGTTCCAGTACAGCCAGGGCTGTACTGTGTACAGTACAGTACACAGAAAAACCTTATCTCAAAACAAAAACAAAAAACAAAAAGCAAACACCCCCCAAAAAAGAAAAAAAAGATTAACCAATCTGATACTCCTTCCGTCATAGAAACTACAGTTTAGTGTGTCAGATAGATAATAGATGTTTCAAATAATGAAGATAACCTTGAGAAATTGGGTTATAAGAAATAGATAACATAATGTACCAATAAGTTTAAAAATAAATAATAATTTGGAAGAAAACAGGTTCACATACATTAAAGTAAAAAAAGTGAGCTGAGTGTGGTGGTCCATGTCTTTAATCTCAGTACTCAGGCAGAGACAGGCAGATCTCTGAGTTGGAGGCCAGCCTGGTCTATGTAGTAAACTCCAGATCAGCCAAAGATACATATTGAGATTATGTCCCCCAAAATAAACAACTTAGAATGGTAAGTATAAGGACCAGTGGAATAGTCAGTTAGAAAACTAGAAAAATTCAGCTAGTGTTTGATAGTGTGTGTGTGTGTGTGTAGTTTAAATTTTTGTTTTCGCTGGGCAGTGGTGGTGCATGTCTTTAATCCCAGCACTTGGGAGGCAGAGGCAGGCAGATCTCTGTGAGTTCGAGGCCAACGTGATCTACAAGAGCTAGTTCCAGAACAGGCCCCAAAGCTACAGAGAAACCTTGTCTTGAAAAACCAAAAAAATAAAAATAAATTTTTGTTTTCTATTTTTTTTGAGACCAGATTTCTCAGTGTAACATTCCTAACTGTCCTGGAACTAGTTCTGTAGACCAGGCTTGCCTCAGAATCACAAAGCTCCCCCTGCCTTTGCCTCCTGAGAGCTGGGATTAAAGGCGTGCACCACCACTGCCCAGCCATAGTTTAAATTTTAATATGTGTGTACATATGTGTATTCATGTTGTATTTATTCATGTGTGTACAGGAATATGCTCATTCATATATGCGTGTAGGCCAGAGGCAACCTCAGCTGTTGTTCCTCAGGAGTTATTTTTTGAGACAGGGGCTCTCATTAGCCTGGAGCTCCCAAAGTAGGTTAGGTTGGCAGGCCAATGAGCCGTAGGAAGCCATCTGCCCCTGTCTCCCCAATGCCAATTACAAATAGTTACAAATAGTTGCCCCTGTGCCCAGAATTTAATGAAACTTTAGGTTACAGTTTGTGTGTGTGTGTGTGTCTGTGTATACATGCTCTTGACATGTGTGGAAGTCACAGACAACTTGCAAGAGTTGGTTTTCTCTTTCTACCATGTGGATCTCAGGGATCAAACTTAGATCATCAGGCTCGGAGGCAGGTTCGCTTATGCACTGAGTTGTCTCACCAGCCCTATGCTCCTTTTCTTTTTACATGGATTCTGGAGATTGAACTTGAATGAAAAGTGTTTTACTGACTGAGTTATCCCCCCATTCCTGTATTTACATATTTTTTTAATCATAAAAGCATAAATTGGCTTGCATATACTTGGAGAGACACTCTAGAAAGACTATGCAAGCACCAGCTTGGTAGTAAGCCTGGACTTGATGCAATTGTATGGTGAAGGAAGAGCTGAAAGTGTGATATTTTCAGGCAGTCAGCTTGTGTAGGGCTTAAATCACCTAAAGGAAAGATCTGAATAGATTATTTCTCAAAAGGAGAACTAAGAAGTTTGTTCTGTTTCTTACAGTTGCCGAGGAGAGGAGAGCTCTCCTGGTCTAGGATGTAGAAAGAGACCAACTATCGTAAAAACAATCTGTAATACTTGTGGTGAGGAGAAAGAACATCATGTCACGAAAGGAAACAGTGGAGCCCTAAGTAAGATCAGGCCAGCCAGGGAAAGCATTCCAGGAAACTGTGTTTCAGCTAAAACCTGAAAATTGTCTAGAAGAGGGTAGGAGAAAGTTTTATGTAAGATAGGATTTGATACATTCTGATTGGAGTTCTGAGATCAGGGGCAGGAGGTATGGGGAGTAGCTTTGGTAAAATGGAAAGAGATAGGCAATAACTCAATAAATAAAAATAAAATTGGGTCATCAACCAGCTCCTAAATCATGGAGGCTTATTATTAGTTTTGAATGGTTGGCCTAGCTTAGGCTCCTTTCTGGCTATCTCTTTTAACTTAAATTAACATGTTTATCTACATTTTGCATCGGGGCTTTTTACCTTTATTTCCTTCTGTATGTCTTACTTTCACTGCTTCTTGTGTCTGTTTGGCTGGCAGCTGCCTGGCTGGCCCCAGGTGTTTCCCTCATTCTCTACTCCTCCCTAGAGCCTAGATTTCTCCTCCTATTTATTCTCTCTGCTCGACAGCCCTGCCTATCCTTTCTCCTGCCTAGGTATTGGCCATTCAGCTTTTTATTAGACCAATCAGGTGCCTTAGGCGGGCAAAGTGAAACAAATAAATCTTTATAATTAAACACACATCCTTACATTGTTAAACAAATGCAACATAAACAAATGTAACAAATCTTTACCTAGTTAAAACAATATTCCACAATAGAGATAGGCCGTAACTCAATAAAAGAAAATACCATAGACAAGAGAGATGGTTCAGCACTTGCAGAGGACCTGAGTGTGATTCTCAGCACCCAGGTCAGGTTGCTCACAACCACTCATAATTCTAGCTGTAGGGGATCTGATGCCCTCTTCTGCCCTTCATGGGCTTCTACTCTCATGTGCAAACACACAAATGCATACATGTACACAGATATATAAATATAAAAATAAAATCTTTGAAAGGAAAATAGTATGTAGTAAGAATTTTATCCCAAGGGCAGTGAGAAGCCATTGGTGGTCTGTATCCAGGTGAATGACATCTTCAAATTAATGTTTGAGAATGATGAAGTATGAAGGAAGACAAACCCATTAATAAATGAATGCCAGTTTCAGAATGATAGTGGCAGCTTATATTAGGATGATGAAAGCAGAGATAGAAGTGTATGGTTTTATAATATTTTAGAGATAAAATCATAAGAACTAGGTAATGATTAATAATTGGCAGAGTGTGAGAGAGGAGAATATCAAAAAAGACAGTCTCTGGTACGATCAGTTATGACAGAGGAAATGGGGACAGAGCAGAAGACACTGTGGGAGAATATTAAACATTCTTGTTTGGGTGCATAAAATTTGAGACCTGTATGAGACATCTAAATAGGCCTGGGAGAGAAGCTCCGTGGGGGAGCTTGTGCTCAGCATGTAGCGGTGCTGGGCTCAGTCCTCAGCACTACAACAATTAATCAGTGCAGTATAATTTTATCATCTGATAATACCATACAGGTGTCAAAGAGCAAAGTGGCACTTAATTCATAACAGAAGCCAAAAGCATACGATTGTGTATTGTCAGGTATGAAAAATGGATTTCAGAACTGTGGGGTGGGTGAGCTTGGGTTTGGGGAAAATGTGGTGTGAGGAAAGAAAATCTTTGGCTGAGCTTTGGAACCCTGACTTTTTGAAACTGGATGGAGAACAAAAAGAACTGAGTGAAGGAAACTGAGAAGGAGACTGCTGGGAAGATGAGAGGACACAGGGGTGAGGGATCCCAGGGCCATGGAGCTAGCCTTTCAGGAGTGAGCAGTCAACCGGAATGCTCTGATGGGTGCTGGCTACACAGTTTCCACTGCTGTGCAGCCACATACTTGCACATGGTGAGCAGCAAACAGGTTCCCCCTCTCATTTTTATTAGTTCTTTGAGAATTTTATAATGTATTTTTTTAATCATACTCACTCTTTCTTCCACACCTCCCGATCCACCCCCACTTTCCTACCCTCACGACCTTTGTTCTCTCTTGCGCTTTTAAAACTTGTCAAGTGCAGAAAACTGCCCGTGCTCTCTTGGGTGTGTGGCTTTCCACTGGAGTGTAGACAGTTTTCTTTAGGATTGAGGCTCTCTTTTCTAGTCTTGCTAGGTCACCTCTGTAAATACCTGACCATTAGGGGCAATTGTATTGGTGATTTTTGTTTGTTTGTTTGGTTTTGCTTTGTTTTGTTTTAGGCAAACACTCAACTGACTGAGCTTCACTGCAGCCCCAGAAACTGTCATTTCTAATGAACACATCATGCCCAACTAGCATTTTTTTGTCTTGTTTTAAATTTTATTTTATGTGTGTGGGTATTTTGCCTGCATGTATATCTGTGCACTCTGTGCATGCCTGGTGCCGGCAGAGACCAGAAGAGGTCAACTCCTCTTGAACTGTAGTTATAGATAATTGTGAGCCACCATGTCGGTGCTGGGAATTGAACACAGACCCACTGGAAAAACAAGTGCTTGTAACTACTGAGCCATTTCTCCAGCCACCAGTATTTTGTTTTTGGATAAAATACTTAAGAAATGATACATACATAGTATAATGATGTTTTGAAAGGACCCAAATGTAAATCTAAGCGATGATTTTGTGGAATATGATTCGACATGGGTGAGGTATATCCCTGCGTTTAAAGATGTTTTAAGGTAAAAATTGGCAGTAGGTAAAAATTTAACACAGCAGAATTACAGGTGAAACATTGTTTGATGATATTAAATCTTTTTTGTTTATATGTATGTGTGCATGTGTATGCTTGCGTGGGTGTGCGTGCGTGTGATTGTGTGTATGTAGGCTAGAGATGAACCGTAGGTGTCTTCCTCAGTCACACTGCCCTATCTTCTGAGATAAGGTCTCTCACCGAACCTGGACATCACTGATTCAGTGAGGCTGATTGAACTCTGGGGATCCTGCCGTTATCTTCCTAGCACTGGGGTTAAAGGTGTTCACTACTGTACCTAGATTTCTCATGATGCTGGAGATCAAACTCAGGTCTTCCTTGTTTTGGAGTGGATGGGACAGCCTGGTGGGCTGGAGACTGAGATGAAGCAAGAGCTGCAGGACTCCCAGCAAGTGAGGTGGAGAGAACAGGGCATTTCTGTCAGACGATATCTGGACAGATGACTCAGAGGCTGTGTGCTGTCTGACATGGCTGGCTGGGTCATGCAGAAGTGGGATTAGGCTACTGAGGAGGTGTATGGAACAGGGCCAAGAAACCAGTGGGTGCTTGTGAGGCAGTCCTGTGACGCTGTTGTTATCTGAAATGAGGGCTTGAAGTGGGGAGGTAAAGACTGAGCAGGATGCCACCATCTTTGCAAGGACAATAGGGCGAGATAGTGCCTAGAGGAGGGCACCTCAGAGAAAGAGGGTTTCTGCGGGAGAGAGGCGTAGTGGCAGTGGGAGAGATGTGGGGAGTGTGAGAAGGAGCAGACTCCACTAGCCATCTGATGTTGTGGTTGAGTGGGACAGTGTCATTAGTGTCCAGGTATCAGGATGAAGATAGAGTACTGTGGAGATGGCTCAGCCAGTAGAGTGCTTGATGATGGAGGATGAGGATCTGAGTTTGAGCCTTTATCAAAACCCACATGAAAAAGCAAGGTGCAGTGATGTGTGCCTGTAAGCCCAGTGCATAGGAGCAGAGGCAGGAAGATCCCTGACAGAATCAGGAAACTCCAGGTTCAGAGAGATCCTGCCTTAAAAATAAGGTGAAGGGGGCTAGAGAGATAGATGTCTTAGTGGTTAAGAGGGTTTACTGCTCTTGTAGAGGACCTGAGTTCAGTTCAGAGCACCCAGGTCAGGTGTCTCATGACTGACTTTAACTTCATCTGCAGAGGATCCAGTGACCATGTTTTTCTCCATGAGCACTACACTCCACACACACACACATTCCTATATACACACAATTAAAAGTAAAAATAAAATGTTAAGAGGCATGGTGGCATATGCTTTTAGCCTGGGCACTTGGGAGGCAGAGGCAGAGGCACTGTGAGCTTGAGGCAAGCCAGCTACACAGTGAAATCTTGCCTCAACCCCCCCCCAAATAATAAGCAAGTAAAACTTCTTTGCTTCATGTGCATCTGTGTACATGCATGCACACACATACACTCATAAACCCCAAATCACATACCCCCCAAAATAATAAGATGGGGTACAATAGGGGAAGATGCTGATCATCTACTTCTGACCTCTCTACACATGCTCGCACACACGCATGCGCGCACACACACTGGCTCGATGATGTGTGAATAGCTATTTCTCAAGTTTGTGAAGTTTCATAGAACATATTGGAAACCTTGAGTAGATATAAGTGGAGGTTTGAAAAGTAATGAATAAAAGGAAGCCATGGCCTTTGTGAGGGGCAGAGTAAATGGTTAAGAGAAGGGTGCTGGACCCAGACTTGTGTCTTGTGGAGGAGAATGAACTGAGGACATTGGTCCTAAAGGATGCAACTTGGTCATTTTTTAAAGATTTATTTTATTTTTAATTATGTTTATGTATGTGTGTCTGTATGTGGATTTGTGCACATGATTTAATTATGTTTATATGTGTGTGTCTGTATGTGGATTTGTGCACATGATTTAATTATGTGTGTGTGTCTGTATGTGGATTTGTGCACATGATTTAATTATGTTTATGTGTGTGTGTCTGTATGTGGATTTGTGCACATGAGTGCAGTGCCTTTTGAAGCCAAATGAGGAAGTAGATCCTGTGCTGTCTGTTTTTATGTCAATTTGACACAGGTAGATTTACCAGAGAGGAGGGAACCTAATTTGAGATAATGCTTCTATAAGATGGGCTGCAGGCGAGCCTGCGTGTAGGGCATTTTCTTAATTAGTGATTGATGGGGGGGCAACTCATTGTCAGTGGTGTTGCCCCTGGGCTTGTGGTCTTGGGTTCTATAAGAAAGCAGGCTGAGCAAGCCATGATAAGCAAGATAGTAAGCAGTACCCCTCGTGGTTTCTGCATTAGCTCCTGCCTCCAGGTTCCAACCTGTTTGAGTTCTAGTGACTTCCTTTAATGATAAGCTGTGATATGAAAGCGAAGATAAGCCCTTTCTTCCCCATGTTGTTTTGGTCATGGTGTTTCAACACAGCAGTAGTAACCCTGACTAAGACAATCTCCTAGGGCTGGAGTTACATGCAGTTGTGAGATGCCCTAGGTGAATGCTGGGAACTGAACTGGGGCACTCTGTAGTATGTGCTCTGATCTTAATCATTGAGATATCTTTTTTTAATTTATATTTTTAAAGGATTTTTTATGATTTAACTTTATTTTATGTGCGTTGGTGTAAAGGTGTAAGATCCCTTGGAACTGAGTTACAGGCAGTTGTGAGCTGCCATGTGGGTGCTGGGAATTGAACCTGAGTCCTCTTGAAGAGCAGCCAATGCTATTTACCTGCTGAGCCATCTCTCCAGCCCTCATCATTGATGGTATCTGTTCAGCCTCACAAGCTTGTAATTTGATAACAGAAAGATAAATAGTTGAGATTTGGGTAAGAATTACAATTACAGATACTGTGCACAAAAGAGGTGCTGATCAATATTTAGGGAATGTTAGTGCGATGTCAGAGTTAGTTCCAGGGTCTCTCACTGGCCTGGAATTTACCAAATAGACTAGGCTAGTTAGCTAGTGAGCCCTAGGGATTTGCCTAGCTCTGTCTCTCCCACTGCCAAGGTTACAAGCACCCATCACTGTGCCCAGCATTTTTACATGGGTCGTGTGAGTGTGTTGATCTAATTCAGTTCTCCTGCTGTCAAGGAAGCAGCTTCCTAGCCCCAAGCTTTCTGTTTCTTTGTGATAACAAGGATGGATTCCTGGGGCTTTGCAAAAGTTAAGAAAGTATTCTACAGAACACCCAGGCATACTTCCAGCCCTAAGGCAACCTTAATTTTTTTTTTAAGTTTTAATATTGTGTATGTGAGTGTCAGAGTGTGGGGTTGTGCACATGAGCAAAGCATCTATGGAGGTCAGAAGGGAGTGTCAGATCTCCTGGCGGGGAAGTTAAGGCATTGTGAGCTGTCCCATGTGGGTGCTGGGAACTAAACACTGGGAAAACAGTACTCTCCGAACTGCTGGGCTAAAGCAGCCTTTCTGTTTGATGTCAGCACAGGAAGAGTACATGTGCCTGGTAGAGAGAGATCACAGTGTAAGGCTTAAGTCCAAGGTCAGCTCTGTCACCAGGTCAGGCTGACATCCAGCTGTGTTCCCTGAGCTCTCACTCTGTTGCTTTCATTCGGAGACTCGGCTAGTTATTGTGGCCGAGACACGGTTCAGGGGCCACAGAGAAAGGTAGATTGAATTTAGTTGGATTGAAGAAGGAAGAACTTTTTTTGTCTTACTTTAGTTTCTCTCCTGTCACAGGCCAGTGTCTCATCTGGGTCCAGTGTTCCTTTCCAAAGTGTGAGAAATGGAGGCAGCTACGTGGAGACATTGATCCCTCAGTGCTCCCAGATAATTGGTCTTGTGACCAGAATCCAGGTACAAAGGAAGGGAAATGTTTTCCCCCAGTTTTTATTGCTTCTCCCTTTCTTCCCCAGCATGTCTCCTTTCATTTAGGTACAACTTAGATGTATCTGGCATTGAGGGGTCCTTGTGGGGACTGGGAAGGAGGATCTTCCTGTTCTGTGGGAGGAAGGCATAGGTAGCCTGGGAATCTTTATGTGTACACTGAATTCCACGTATGTCAGCCTTGCCTGATCGTACCAGTGCCTCCTGGAATGTTGGTGTTGGATTGTGGGTAGAGAGGGATATATGGCATGTGGGAAAAAGCAAGTTAAGAGAGACCCAATGATCTTAGCATTCATTCTAGAATGTTTGAAGTGGTTTGGGACAGATTATGACCATCTTGTCCAGTGCACTTATTTTACAGACGAGAAAGCTTCTTAGAGAGACAACCCCACACTGCTCCACAAAGGGGGCAGAATCACTTCTGGGATGTGAGCAGGAATCTGTTTTGGGAGGCAGCACTCCTCTTGGCTCTAGCTGCATTTCCTCTACGGGGTTTCTATTCTCTCCCACCTGCAGCCCATACCACTTCCCGTTGCCCTCTCTGTGGACGCCATCCTAGTTACAGCCTTTGAGCCTCTCATTTCTACAGTCTCCTCTTTCGGCAGACCTGAATTATAATCGCTGTGATATTCCTGAGGAGACCTGGACAGGGTGTGAGAGTGATGTGGCCTATGCCGCCTACATTCCAGGATCCATCATCTGGGCCAAGCAACATGGTTACCCCTGGTAGGACACCATAACAGAGAACATCTTTCCTGAACTTGGGAGTGGTAGAGTCATGTGGGGAGGAAGGGGTATGGTAATGTTGTCATAGATGTGGTACCTTCATTAGAAAGAGCAGCAGTGAGGGGGAAAGACAGAGGACTGGGCTGGAAGGCTTTGGAAGACTCTACGTTCCTGGGTGGAAGTGGGATCTCTGGAAAAATGGGTCTGATGATGCTGCCATGAGTGAACAAAAAGGGAGGACCTAAAGCAATTTCTTGTTTCTGTTTTGCTTTGTTTTTGAAACAATGCTGGCCTTGAGCTTGAAGTCTTGCCTAAGCTTCCCTAGTGCTTGGATTGTAAGCCATATGCCACCAAGCCCTGCTTCAAGATATTTAAAAATGTTGAGATGTGAGAGACATGCAAAGTAAAGAGAAGGTGGTGTCCCCAGTCAGAGGTTCTGTCCACAGGCTTGCTAGGACGACTGAGCTCTCTGTACACTGGTGGAAGTTATGTCATTTGGTAGTGAGCACCAGTAGGACTAACGGAGTATAGCTTTTGGGTCTTTTACAAAGCATCTTGCTCTTTTCCATGTGTGCATGATGGTGAGGTTGTGTTCTGATCGTAACCCCTTTCTCTCCATTCCATTCCTCGTCCCCAGGTGGCCAGGCATGATAGAACCTGATCCTGACCTGGGGGAGTATTTTCTTTTTGCATCTCATCTTGATTCCCTGCCGGTGAGTTTCCTGGTTTTGGTCCGAGCAGCAGCATAGCCACCCTAACATATTTAGACTTAGATTTGTCTAGTAGACACTTAACAAGAGTGACAGATAAGGAGGAAGATAGGCACATAGAGAAATGAACTTGTATTGAGATCCATTTGCTGCCTAGGAGGACATCTTTGTTTTGTCCAGTACATGTTTCCTGGGATCCCTGAGGTCAGAGTAGAGGAACAGTGGAGTGAACAGGGTAGGTGAGCCAGCGCTCAGGGAGGATATGAACTCCAGCATCTTCCCTGTGACTTCCCACCTCCACATTTCTCTACCATTTCTGACAAGGGAAAAGCAGAGAGAAGGGCAGGAACTCAAGTCTTATCTTTTGTTACAGTCCAAGTACCACGTGACATATTTTGGAGAAACAGTTTCTCGTGCATGGATTCCAGTCAGCATGCTGAAGAACTTCCAGGAATTGTCCCTGGAGCTATCCAATGTGGTGAGCAAACTTTGGGCATCTTTTGTGATACAGGGAACAGGTTTTCTTTTGAGTTTTTGCTGCTTTTTTAGAGAAGGTCTCATACCCAAGGCTGGCCTGGAATTCACTATGTAGTCAAGAATGACCTCGAACTTCTGATCCTCCTATCCCCAGCCTCCTAAATCCTGGGATTATGGGTAAGCCCCACCACACCATGTTCTGAGTCAGTTTGGGAGTGGCAGATGTTAGGCCCAGGTTAACCCAGAGTTTTACAGTCCCAGCACTGTGGGCATCTTGGTCCAGATAATCGTCAGGTGTTAGCTTGTACCTGTTTTTTTAAAAAACATTTATTTCGGGGCTGGAGAGATGGCTCAGAGGTTAAGAGCATTGCCTGCTCTTCCAAAGGTCTTGAGTTCAATTCCCAGCAACCACATGGTGGCTCACAACCATCTGTAATGAGATCTGGTGTCCTCTTTTGGCCTGCTGGCAGAGTACTGAGAATACTGTATGCATAATAAATAAAAATAAATAAATAAATAAATAAATAAACAAATCTTTAAAAAATAAAGGGCTGGAGAGATGGCTCAGCGGTTGAGAGCACTGGCTGCTCTTCTAGAGGTCCTGAGTTCAATTCCCAGCAACCACATGGTGGCTCAAAACCATCTGTAATGAGATCTGGGGCCCTCCTCTGGCATGCGCTCATACATGGAGGCAGAATGTTGTATACATAATAAATCTAAAAAAACCCGTTTATTTCATATACAATGTTCTGCCTGCATATATGCTTACAGGCCAGAATGGGGAACCAGCTCTCATTATGGATGGTTGTGAGCCACCATGTGGTTGCTGGGAATTGAACTCAGGACCTCTGGAAGAACAGTCAGTGCTCTCTCTTAACCTCCGAGCCATCTCTCCAGCCGGCTTGTACCTATTCTGTATACAGGTGTTAGCTGCACCTGTTCTGCTTGCAGGTGTTAGCTGCACCTGTTCTGTTTGTAGGTGTTAGCTACATCTGTTCTGCATTCAGGTATTATCAAGATCCCTGGACACTGCAGCATCCTCTACCCTATGTCTTGCCCTCTTCTAGTTGTGACAGCCAAATAATTGTCTCCAAACCTTGTCTTTAGTTTTCCCTAACTGAGAAGCATATATAATCCCTGTAATCATTTTGGGTTTAATTAACTCAAAGTGAGCAGAGATCCTGTAACCCAACGAGATGATCTTTGGAATTGTGGAGCTGGGAGAAGAGATGTTTGTTGTATGCCTCCTATTCAACTGAACTAAAAGCATTAAACTGCTGGGTTTCAGAGGAACTTGTGAGAAGCTGAAAAGCGAAGTCACCTGAACTTGGTTCTCTTTTCCTTCAAATTCCTGTGTGATCCACTGTGAAGAGGGCACCGAGATGTCAGAGGTTTCCTGGGAAGGGGAGTGTTGTTTCTGAACCCCAAAAGATTAAGAACAGAGTGTTCTGTCAGTACCCAGAACTGATAGCTAAGCATCTGTAGCTAAGATAATGTCTAAGCCAGGTGTGGTGATTCACATTTATAATTCAGCATGCAGGAAGCTGAGGCTGGGGGGGGTCACTGTGAGTTTGAGGCCAATAGGCTGTAGTGATTGCCAGGCCAGACCTCAGTGTGTGATCCTGTCTCAAAAAAAGAAAGAAAGAAAAAAAAGAGATAATGTCTGGTGGGTAGTGATATGCTGCAGTCGCTCTTCTAACATTATTATTGATTAATTTTTTAAAAATATTTATTTTTATTTTTAATTTTGGTATGTGCACATGCATGCATGTCCAAAGCTTCTGATCCCCCGAGGCTGGAGTTTAGATGGTTATTAGTTGCCTGATGTGGATGCTGAGAACTGAACTTGGGTCCTCTGGAAGAGCAGTATTTAACTGCTGAGCCATCTCTTCAGCCCTAAGTTGAAGAATTTCAAGAATTATTAGTTATTTGAGAATTTCTATGTTGACTATTTATTTTATTTTTGTTTTTTTGTTTTTTTTAATTTTTATTGCTTTATAAATAATACCATTCAAAATTTCCACTTCCTCCCCTCCTCCCATTTCTCTCACGTGCTCCCCACTCACCCTCCTTCCTCCCCCTCCAGTCCTACAAGGCCCTCCCTGCTCCATCCAGGCCTAGGAAGGTGTGCATGCAAACAGACTAGGATCCCAAAAAGCCAGTACATGCAGTAGAGACAAATTCCAGTGCCATTATCATTGGCTTCTCAGTCAGTCCCCGTTGTCAGCCACATTCAGAGAGTCTGGTTTGATCCCATGCTCGTTCAGTCCCAGTCCAGCTGAATTTGGTGAGCTCCCATTAGATCAGTCACACTGTCTCAGTGGGTGGACCAACCCTTCGCGGTCCTGACTTCCTTGCTCATCTTCTCCCTCCTTCTACTCTTCATCTGGACCTTGGGAGCTCAGTCCAGTGCTCCGATGTGGGTCTCTGTCTCTATCTCCATCCATCGGACGAAATTTCTATGGTGATGATCAAGATATTAATCAGTGTGACTATGGGACAAGGCCAGTTCAGGCACCCTCTCCTCTACTGCCCAAGGACCTAGCTGGGGACATCTCCGTGGACACCTGGGATCCCCTCTAGAGCCAAGTCTCTTGCCAACCCTAAAATGGCTCCCTTAATTAAGATATCTTCTTGCCTGCTCCCATATCTACCCTTCCTCCATTTCAACCATCCCACTCCCCCAAGTTCTCCCCAATCCTTCCCTTCT